>PVHY01006678.1:0-72733 GCA_004024945.1 Uropsilus gracilis
CGCCCAGCTATTTTTTTGGGACTAGGTCTCGCTACGGGCCCCAGGCAGGACTCGAACCGCGATCCCTAGCCCCGGCCGCTTCATAGACTAAAGCTTACAAGCACGAGCCACCGTGCCCAGCCTCACTTTTGTTTCTTATTGGGAGTATTTAATCATTATGGTGTGTTGAGCTCTGGTTTACTTAGTTTCTGACACTAAGAAAAAGATTATTCATCTGCAGACTTGTTAAAACCTGGACAGATGTGATCCAATGAAGCTTCTAGTATAGTAATTGTAAACTTTAAAACCTTAAGGTACATTGGAATCACCTGCAAAGTTCCCCGAAGCATGTTACTGCTCCCATCTTCTTATTCCCCACCTCTCAAATTCTCATTCGGTTGGTTTGGATCCTGAAAATAATGTTTTTTTTTTGTTTGGTTTTTGCCAGTTTTAATATATATTTGACATAGAGCACTACAAAAGCTTAAGATGTACATCTTAGTGATTTGACTTTAACATATGGTGAAATGATTTTAATGATATCATAGAAACTCACTATCCATCATCTCATATATATACCCCATCCTCCAAAACAAGAAAAAGTTTTTTTTTCTTGTAATGAAAACTCTGAGGACTGTCTTTCATATATATCATTCATTAGTATTAACCAGTAATCATGTTGTACATTTTATTCTTAGTCCTTATTTATTTTATTACTGAAAGATTGTACTTTTTTTTTACTGTCTTCACCTAATTGTTTCTCCTCTCACCTCCTGCTTCTGGCAGCCATAGATGCAATCTCTTTTGTATATGGTTGGTTTTGTTCCTTTGTTTTTAGGATTTCACACATGTGAGACCAGACAGTCTCTGTCTTAATTCACTTAACATAATGCCCCGAAGGTCCATCTTCGGGATGACAGAAGTTAAAGATGACAGAAGTTAAAGATGACAGAAGTTAAAGATGACAGAAGTTTTCCCTTTTTATCATTGAAGAATATTCCGTTCTGCGTGTGTAATATATATATGTCTTGATTTTCATATCTTGACTATTGTAACTGATGCTTCTATTAATATAGGTGTGCAGTTATCTCTTCTTTAGCATAGTGTTTTTGTTTCCAGAGAATTTGTATTTATAAGAAATTCGTAGGTTGAAGTCGCAGCTTCTAAACTGTAACACACTCAGATTTACTTTCCGTGGAACTTAATATTACTCCATGAAATATTACTCCATGAAACAAAGAATCTGGGAAAGAAGTCATGAGAATAAAGAAATGATAGAATGAACCCACTCAGAATTGAGATCTAATTCATTTGTTGAGTCTACAGAAGATGTAAAAAGTAGTCATTCAGGTTGAAATTAGAGTGCTTAAAAAGAAAGTCATTAGCACTATACATATAATGTAATCAGAAGCCCAGAAGTATAGCTATTTTAAGTATATCTCTTCTGCATAATAGGGGTGGAAAAAAAGCAGTTAAAAAACTGTAAAAAGCAAAGGTGAATTGAAAGGCAAAATAGTGATTCAAATGTGAAAGGAACTAAAATACCCAAATACCTCAAAATGAATGAATGAATCAAGATGTGGTGTATAAACACAGTGGAAAACTGGTCAGAAACGGGAAAAAGGTAAATTCATGCCATTTACAGCAACATGGATGGAGCTTAAGGGTTGATGCTAAGCAAAATAAGTCGGAAGGAAAAATTATAGATACTGTATGATTTCACTTGTGGAATACTGGAATAACCAAGCAAAGGGTCAGGAAAAAACACAGCTTTCTAGCTGACCATAGATCTGAGGCATGAAATGGGAAGAGAGTCAATACAGAGGAGGGAAGAGCACAAGGAACTGTGGAGAGGAATCCTGGGTACTGTGGTGACGGAAGAACTATGGACTGTACCCGAGAAGAAATATCAAATACTATTCAAAATTAGTGCAAGAAAAATTATTTTTTAAAAGGAATTAAAATACATTGTGATTTATGAGTCCCTCCTAGAAGGTGAGAAACAGTGCATTTTGACACAATAAAGCCAGTTCAAGCCAGACACGGTGGTACATGCCTGTAAGCGGCAGCCTAGGAAGCCACGGCCGGAGCCAGGGAGTCCTGCCGGGGGCACATAGCAACATCTAGTCCCAAAAAAATAGCTGGTCATAGTGGCATGCACCTGTAATCCCAGCTACCTGGAAAGCTGAGGCTGGGGATCACTTGAGTCTGTGGTACCCCAGGCAATGTGAGGCTGCAGTTCCCCAGGCAAAATAGTGAAATCTCATCTCAAAAAAAAATACACACACACACTCTCACACACGTACTCACACTCTCTCTCTCTCTCTCTCTCTCTCTCTCTCTCTCTCTCTCTCTCTCTCTCTCTCTCTCTCTCTCTCTCTCTCTCTCTCTCTCTCTCTCTCTCTCTCTCTCTCTCTCTCACTTTAGGAATGTCTTATAGCTCTCAGTTTTGTGTCTCTTGAGAATTGCCTTAAATCTAGGCCTCAGTTTTCAGAACACTCTTTCTTTAGATATCAGTGTCTCAGTTTTCTGAAACAATTGACCTAAGTTTTACAATATAGAATAGAAATATAGAATTCATGAAGTACAGCACCAACCTTGAACTTTGTAGATTTTTGGTTTTCCCTATTTTTTTCCTCTTAGAGTAAATCTTTCAGGAAGTATTTTATTGTGAAATACTTATCTGAAATTTAGCAATTCCTCCAGTTAACTTCAGCTTTGTTTCCTTTTTTATTTATTTGTTTGTTTGTTTATTTTTGAGACTAGGTCTTGCTATTTTTGCCTGGGGTACCACAGAATCAAGCAGATCCCAGCCTCAGCTTCCCAGGTAGCTGGGATTACAGGTGCGCACCACCACACCCAGCTATTTTTTTGGGGACTAGATCTCACTATGTTGCCCCAGGTGGAACTCGAACCGTGATCCACAGTTCCAGCCGCTCTCCATAGGCTGTTGCTTACAGGCACGCGCCACCGTGCTCAGCTTGTTTCCTCTTAATTTAAAATAAAATAAAAATTTGATTTGATTTAAATGTATTTAAATTTATTTAAAATAAAATTTTATGTTTATTGAGACTAGGTCTTGCTATGTTACCCAGATTAGTTCTGATCCCATGGACTCAAGTGATTCCCAGCCTCACCCTCCCAGGTAGTTGGATTACAGGCAACTGGCTGCTTTTTCGAGACCAAATCTCTCTATATGTTGTCCAGCGTAGTCTTGAACCCGCAAACTCAAGTGATCCCTGGCCTCTTTGCTTTCCAGGGCTTGTTGTTACAGACACGTGCCACCACGTCCAGCGGAGGGGTTTTTTGTTTATTTTACTTAGTCAAGTTCCCAAGTTATTACTGTGATTTCATAGTAATGATGTAACCAGATAAAAAGTTAATTTTATATATGTAAAAAAATTTAAAGAAGGTTAATACAAATAGCATTTCATTTCTTATTTGTGTTACTTATTATTAATGGATTATATATCTGATACCATCATAAAATGAATTTTTCAGCCTGGGAAGCCACGGCTGAGGCCAGGGATCATGGTTCGAGTTCCGCCGGGGGCACATAGTGAGACCTAGTCCCAAAAGAATAGCTGTATGTGGTGACTTTCTGCTATTGGAAACCTAGGGAGTTCCTCACTGATCCATGGATATCAGATCTTGTCCCCATATCTGCTGCTTCCCTCCCCAAAACCTCTCAATAAAATGATTTAACCCTCAAAAAATTAAAAATAAAATTTTATGGTGAACAGTATTATAATTTGACATATTTTCTTTCTTGCTCAGCTTGTTGACTTTGGTAAAGTAATAAGAAAAAAGGCATTAACTCTTACTACCCTACATTAAAATTCTAGCTACTTTGGATAGAAAATTACTTCAAATTATTTGTACTTGTTTCTTCTGGAGTGAGGGGTAGATGCCCCTAGTTTTGATTCTAAATGTTTTTTCTTACTAGTTACTTGCATCTTTTAGTAGTTTGAGTGTTCGTAAGTGGTTTCTAGGAAAAACCCATTAAGAGATATGATAAAAACATGAAGCATGTGAGCTACAATTTAGTAATGATTGTGTTTTTTGAAAGTAATAATAATTGTGAGACATACTGTGTATTTAACGTCATAGTAATGGTTCTTAAAGGGTAGTTCAGGGAATGAGAACTCTGAATACTCTCAGGCTTCCCCAACATCAAAGCTCTGTTTTTATTTTAAACTATTAGATGTTATTTGCTTATTCCACTTATTCTGTCATGAGTATACAGTGAAGTTTTTCAGAAGGTATATGTGATCTTGATAGTATGGCAGGTTGAATGCAGAAGCAGAGCTCCAGTTTCAGTCGTTAGCCATTTAAGATATTTGCAAAAATGTAAAACAGTGCAACCCATAAGTATTTTGTTTTAGCAATTTGTTCTTCATAGGAATATATTAACATGCAAGCCAGGCCCAGTGGTGTGTGCCTGTAAGCCACAGCTTACAGAGTTGCGGCGGGGTCTGGGGATCGGGGATCAAGTCCCACCCGGGGCAACACCTCAAGACCTAGTCGCAAAAAAAAAAAATAGCTGGGCATGGTGGTATGCACCTGTAATCCTAGCTAACAGGGAAGCTGAGGCTGGGATTGCTTGAGTCCGTGGTACCACGGGCAAAAATAGCGAGACCTAGTCTCAAAAAAGGAATATATTAACATGCAATTGCTTTATGTTGTTCCCTTTATATATGTATTTATTTTTTATGTTTAAGATATCTAATTTTAATTTCTAATGTGGTAAATGTTGTTATCTGTACAAAAGCACTTTCAGATTACAATAGTTTTTGGAGCGTTTCCTAAGACCAGAAAACTTGAAAACTTCTGTAGTAATTGACTCCATAGTTTTCATTAAGTTCTTCATAAGGCAAAGCACTGGTCAAACTGTAGCCTATGTTAGTCATCTAGAAAACTTGATAAAGATATATTTTTCTAGGCCTATTCCAGATGTTTTAATAATTCTGAGGTGGTATCTGAGAGAGATTTTTTTTAAGAGGCTAGGTCTTGTTTTGTTGCCTGGGGTAGTCTCGAACCCACAGACTCAAGTGAATCCCTATCCTCAGCCTCCCAAGTAGCTGGGATTACAGGCGGGCGCTACCACACCCCGGCTTGATTGATTACTTTTTCAAACCTGTCCACTACTCCACAAATTTGTATTTCTAACAAGTTGCTGGATGGTAATGCTGTTAAAAAAACAGTGCTTTAAAGAAAAACTGTTTATAAGGAAAAAACCTGCTCTTTTTTTTTATGAGACTAGGTCTTGCTATTTTTGGTCTTGCTATTGCCTGGGGTGTACCACAGGCTCAAGTAATCCCCAGCCTCAGCTTCCCACGTAGCTGGGATTACAGGCATGTGCCACCATGCCCAGGTATTTTTTTTGGAACTAGGTCTTGCTATGTTGCCCCAAGAGGGACTCGAGTCACAATACCTGGTCCCCGCTGCGGCATCCTAGGCTGCTGCTTCCAGGCATGCACCACCATGCCTGGCAAAACCTGCTTTTCTAAGCACCTTTGTTTTTATTTGTAATGTACATAATTTGAAGAAACTGAAACTTACAGGACACATAGCCAGCAAAGGACAGCCTCAGTTTAATTAAAATCTGTTATTTGAAGGCATACATTGTTTATAAAATCTGTTTTGTTTTGTGTTTTTTAATTTTTTCCCTCCCAACTCCCCCCCCGCTTTTTTTTTTTTTTTGAAACTAGGTTTTGCTGTTTTTGCCCGTGGAACATCAGGCTCTCGTTGCCCAGGGTACCACAGACTTAAGCAATCCCCACTCTCAGCTTCCCAGGTAGCTGGGATTACAGGCGTGCACCACCACACCCAGCTGTATTTTTTTTGGAATTAGGTCTTGCTACATGCCCCCGGTGGGACTCGAACCGTGGTCCCTAGCCCCAGCCACTTCATAGGCTGAAGCTTACAGGCATGAGCCATCATGTCCGGCCTCCAACCCGCTTTTTTACTAATAACAGCTTATTAAGATTAATTCTCATATACACACAATGCAGTGGTTTTTAGTCTTAATCAGAGTAGTGCAACCTTTTACGTCATTGATTTTAGAACAGTTTTTTCACTCCAAAAAAGAACCTATCAACCAGCAGTTACTCATATTTTCTCCAGCCCTCTAAAAACTATTTTCTATAGATGCAAGTAGAATTGTACAATGTCGTCTTTTATGACTGACCACTTACATAATATTTTCAGGGTTTGTCTTTGTAGTAATATATATAACTATTTCATTTTTTTACTGCTAAATGGTACTCTGTTACCAGTGTATTACATTTTATATATCCATTCATTAATTGAAGAACTTTTGAGTTGTTTCCCACTTTGGCTATTTTGAATAATTCTGCTAATCTGTTGAGTTTTTATGTGAACGTACTTTTCATTTCTCTGGTGAATATCCCTAGAAATGGAATTACTGGGTTGTATGATTTGTTTATCATAACTTTTAAACATAGTATTTTTAACTTTTTCAGGAACTGCCAGACTTTTCCATTGTTACTGCACCAAATTTACCTTTTTGCCAGTAAGCAGTATGTGAGGATTCCAATTTGTTCATATCCTTGTGAACACTTGTTATTGTCTTTGTTCTTTTTATAACTGTCCTAGTGATTTTGGTGCACTGTTCTCTGAAGCTAATGACATTGAGAACTTTTCTTATTGTATTTTGCCTTTGGAGAACTGTTCAAATTTGCTTCCATTTTTTGTATGACAGGAGGCAGTAGTCTAGCTTTATTCTTTTCATATAGCCAGTTGTCCCAGAATGATCCGTGGTTATCTTTCTTTTGTCTCCTGATATTAAGTAGATATAATTCCAGGCCAGGCACGGTGACGCATGTCTTTAATCACAGCCTACGAAGCAGGAGGCTGGGACTGAGAATAGATTAGTTTGCGGGTTCAACACCCACCCAGGGCAACATAGGGAGACCTAGTCCCAAAAATAGCTGGACATGGTGGTGCATGCCTGTAATCCCAGCTACGTGGGAAGCTGACTGGGGATTGCTTGAGTCAGTAGTGCCCCGGGCAACGTGAACCTGTGGTTCTCCAGTCAAAAATAGAGAGACCTAGTCTCAAAAAAAAAAGTTTATGTAAATATCTGCAATAGTGACCTCAGCCTCAACTCCTGGGCTTAATACTAATGGATTCTGCTTAACAGCCTCAGGACTGTCAGTCAGAGAGCTACTTGTAGCTCCTTGTCTGAAAATGATGCCAAGTCTTGGAACCTTCACCAGAAGCAGTTTTCCTTTTGATTCTCAGAGTTTTGATAGGCATTCAAACTGGTCCTTTACCTTTGAGATTCTTTTGCTTTGTGTGTCTGATCAAGTCACACAGAGAGCAACAGTGGTTTTTAAAAAAAAAAAAAAAGCCGTGCATGGTAGCGGGTGCGCCTGTAATCCCAGTTACTTGGGAGGCTGAGGCTGGGGATCACTTGAGTTCGCAGGTTTGAGACAAGTTACATACCTTACATAACATCTTTTCATGCTACTTTTAAATTTGAGTCACAATAAATAAAATAGGAGCTATATAGGCTCTGTGGCACAATGAATAGTTCATTGGATTTTTAGTGACGAAAATAGTAGCTACGTTATTTTCAGAAACTGTGATCTATAATATTTCTCATGTTAAATTATGTGGAACCTGTTTTTTAAATGGATTTTTCATTAAAACAGATGTGTCTCATATAAGCACTCTAAATAATCATTGAATCTAAAGATTCGTGTGTGCATTTTAGCAGCAAAGTTGGTGATAACCTCTGAAAAGTTATTAAGAGGAGTATACTGTCTGTGGTAGAGGAGTAGTTTTGATGCTGAGTTGAAAATTGACCATGAAATGTAACTCTCTGACCTTTCAGGACAGCAGTTCTTGTACTTGTTACCCACCCTATGGATAAACTGTTTGAAACAAAACACCTAAATATGTGTTTATAAATTACGGAGTTCTGTACTAGACCAATATACAAAGAGGAAGGGGATCACATTTTAAAAGAAGAGTTTAAAAATGAACAAATGGGGCTGGGCATGGTGGTGCATGCCTGTAAGCAGTAGCCTGGGAAACCAGGGCCAGGGATTGCGGTTTGAGTCCCACCGGGGGCATGTAGCGTGACCTAGTTCTAAAAAACTATAGCTGGGCATTGTGGCACGCAACTGTAATCCCAGCTACCTGGGAAGCTGAGACTGGGGATTGCTTGAGTCTGTGGTACCCTGGGCAACATGAGCCTGCAGCTCCACAGGGAAAAGTAGCGAGACCTAGTCTCAAAAAAAAAAAAAAAAAAGTTCTATTAGGCCCTATTTAATAGTCAGACTTGTGTTTGGGTATATATATATATTGCGATGCTGGAGAATTTTATGTATGGTTTAGGAATTATAAGCTCCTCAGATTTCTTGGTTATGGTAGCTAACCCCTCCCCCTTGTATTACTCAGTGCTTTTGCCTGAGATCTGTTCTTCCATTTGGGTGTGGATTTTTATTATTGCCTGATTTCACTCACTGATGAATCTTGTTGTCACAGGTACAGGTGCAGGTACAGCAGTCTCCGCAGCAGGTCTTGGCTCAACAGCTCTCACCACAGCTCACTGTTCACCAGCCTACTGAACAGCCCATCCAGGTCCAGGTGCAGATCCAAGGCCAAGCACCACAGCCGGCAGCCCCCTCCATCCAGACCCCATCTCTGCAGAACCCTAGCCCCTCGCAGCTGCAAGCAGCCCAGATCCAGGTGCAGCATGTACAGGCGGCCCAGCAGATCCAAGCTACAGAGATCCCAGAGGAGCACATCCCACATCAACAAATCCAGGCTCAGCTGGTAGCTGGCCAGTCTCTTGCTGGGGGTCAGCAGATCCAAATTCAGACCGTGGGTGCCCTTTCCCCACCACCGTCCCAGCAGGGCTCACCCCGGGAAGGGGAGCGGCGGGTTGGAACAGCCAGTGTCCTCCAGCCAGTGAAGAAGCGCAAAGTGGACCTGCCTATCACTGTGTCCTACGCCATCTCAGGGCAACCAGTGGCCACTGTGCTGGCCATTCCACAGGGCCAGCAGCAGAGTTACGTGTCTTTGAGGCCAGACTTACTGACAGTGGACAGTGCCCACCTGTACAGTGCCACTGGGACCATTACTAGCCCTACAGGAGAAACCTGGACCATCCCTGTTTATTCTGCCCAGCCCCGGGGGGACCCTCAGCAGCAGAGCATTACCCACATTGCCATTCCCCAGGAAGCCTACAACACGGTTCACGTCAGTGGCTCACCTACAGCCCTGGCAGCTGTAAAGCTGGAGGATGACAAGGAGAAGATGGTGGGCACTACGTCTGTAGTGAAAAACTCCCATGAAGAGGTAGTGCAGACCCTTGCAAACTCTCTCTTTCCAGCACAGTTCATGAATGGCAACATCCACATTCCAGTGGCTGTGCAGGCTGTGGCAGGCACATACCAGAATACAGCTCAGACTGTCCATATATGGGACCCCCAGCAGCAGCCGCAACAACAAACTCCCCAGGAACAGACACCACCACCACAGCAACAGCAACAGCAACAGCTTCAGGTTACTTGTTCTGTAAGTGAAACTTGCCTGTAGGGCACCTTGCTCCCTCAGGACTCAGTGCAACACAGAACTTGCCTGGCAACCTCTGGCACCTCTGACTTGTTTACAGCAATGATGTTGGTCTTGAAGTATAATATTTAATAATATTTTAGTTGGGGGTGGGCATGGAGGTACAGAAGCAGCAGTGAAGCTATACAACTAGAGGCAGAAGTTAATAGTACCTGGAGGTAAATGACCAATAACTGCTTTAGGGGTGTATACCTGGGTTGTTTTACTTTTTAGTAAGGGTAAAGTTCTAGGCAGAAACAAATGGGATACTGCAAGTATTATCTGTATCACAAATGAATGAATCTAATGGAATTCCTGTAGTTAAGCACACAGGCTATAAATTCAGCTCTCTGGAGAGACTATTCCTAATTGAAGACAATTAGGAATCTTGAATAAGCCACCTAGGCAAGGAGCCTTCCCAGTGCTCCTTGAAAACAGGTGAAATGAACCCTAGTTAATTGAGTTTTTGTGGCAACTATGTTGAAATGTTTTTAGACTTTCTTGTTTGAAATAATTTTAGATTTAGGAAAAAATTTGCAAAAAATAGAACTGCTACTTTCAATTTTAACTTTAAAGTTGCTTGGCTCCTCTAGCTCTTCTCCCCACCCACCACCCCATTTTCTGTCTTTTCTAATTGTTCATCTTCTTGGGGCTATCATCGAGATAGGGATAGATTCATCTTTTAATACTATTAGTAAAGTTTATGGTCCCTTGTCTAACAAATGTTCAGAGTGACTGTAGAACCTTTGGCCTCATGAGACTGATGAAGGCAGGCAGTGTCTCGGGGTAGGGACTTCGGGGAATGCATATAAGGGAGCTGGCACAAACAAGGCACCATTAGATCAGGGAGCACAGTCCTGAGTAAAGCAAGGGCAATCAAATTGCTTTCATAAAGACAAGTATAATACCAATGGTCTTTGTTATTAACTCATTAAATATGTAACTGGCGGGCCTAAAAGTAAATTAGGACAGTCATTGTTTATAGTTTAGGGTATGAACATGATTTCTAATTATTTAGATTGTTTATAAAGTAGCATAGTCAAGCTACACATACAGAAAGTTGAGAAATCAGAAATCTTCTAGGTTAAAAAGTGAGCACATAGACCGGGCATGGTGGCGCATGCCTATAGGTGGCAGCCAAGGAAGCCACATCCTGGGCCAGGGATCGTGGTTCGAGTCCTGCTGGGGGCACATAGCGAGACCTAGTCCCAAAAAAATAGCTGGGTGTGGTGGTGTGAGCCTGTAATCCCAGTTACCTGGGAAGCTGAGGCTGGGGATTGCTTGAGTCTGTGATACCCTGGGCAATGTGAGCCATGGGCAAAAATAGCGAGACTAGTCTCAAAAAAAAAAGTGAGCACAGGCTTCTTTATGGGAAAAAAAGTGGCGTTTGCTATGTAATTTATGGTATAGATGGACAAAAGAATGTATCAATAGGAATTTAGGTCTAGAGGTGTACATAAGAGACATGGCCTATGGCTATGTCAGATGGGGAACTGTAGAACAGGAGTTATTAGCATAAGTAACAAATAGATTATCTTCCCAACTTGAACTGAATTTGATAGCAACATTTTCCAGAATCCTGACTTGTAATAACAAGAGGAATCAATTATAGGTGTATGGAATTGATTATATATAGGATAAATCATCAGGGTTAGTATAATGGGGCTCTCTGCTTAACTTTTTGTTCACAAGGATGGATGGAGTTCATTAAGCCTCCCCTCTTTTCTTGACCGAATGGTCCAGTTGCAAGTTGGGCTATTTTAAGTCTTATTGGCTTCTGTAATTTATACATCTCGGCTCTCCAGTGGATCTTTTCCTGGAGTTCTTGTAGTAGGCCCATGTTCTTCACAGGCTATAGCTCCTGTGGGAGGTTTCTTACAGGAACTTAAGTATTGTTACCAAAAAAAGAAAAAATGGGAAAAACGTCCAACGTCAGGGAAAGACAAGTTTATCCGTTTATGCTTCCAATCTCCTTCTCAGACTCTGCGCTTACATGCTGGTGAGCAGGGAGAAATAACATAGTCTCTGCCGTTGGAGCATTCACTGCCAGTGGAGAAGATAATTGTGCTATAAGTTGAACCCTAAAGAGAGATGATAATACGGTGTTTTTCTTCACCTGGCATGTCTTTTATGAAAGTTCTTTTACTTCCTGTCTTTAAAATCAGATTCATGGTGAAACTGTCCTTCTTTGACTTCACCATCCACCTCTAGCTCTATTGCCTGTCTTTCCATTCTACTTGATTCCCAGAGTCTTTAAAGGCATTGACTATACAAACTGACTCCACTGGCTAATCAGGGTTTAATTCACAACTGAATCTGCTCTTATCAAAGCCAGAGGTGACGTCACCTCCCTGTGACTAGATTCTATAGACTTAATCTCATTTAATACAACACTTGAAATTCTTTCCTCTGGACTTGCATGTTGTTAATATATGCCACTTTTCATGCTACTATGCTCATTCTTTTTCCTTTTCTGGAAATGTTGCTGGTGCTTACTTCTTTCTGTATCTGAGCTGTACATGTTGATGTTTCCAAAAGCTCAGTACTAGCCTAAGTTCTCCCTAAGGATTTTCTGTTCATTGTGATTATTTTCATCATCTTCCTGATGACCATGGCTGAAGATGATAATCCCTGCCAATATCCGCCAACAAGCAACTATTCTAATTGTTAAAAATATTGACTCATTTAATTATCACACCAACTTTATGAGATGTTTAGTGCAATCTCCATTTTACAAAATAAAGGAACTGAGTCACAGATTAAATGACCAGATTAATCCCATTACTAGTAAGTAGCAGAGTTGACATTCAGCTCTACATAGGCTGGCTCTGGATCCCCATATGTCTCTGTCCCAAATTGACAGATTTTTTTTTCCTCTCGATAACATCTAGACTGTCTTTCATTATGTGGATTTGTTGAAGATACTTCATTTCTTCATTAGCATCATACCTACCACTATCAAAAACTTACCCCCATCTCAGAAAATGGTACCACCATCCAATCATTTGTTTAACTCAGATATCCTGGAGTCAAATTTTAATTATAAAATTCAGTTTTCCCTTGTTTTTCATAGCCAGTTGTTTTTATCAACCCATTTGGTTCTACCAACAAACGTCTCAGAATATCTTAAATCCAGTTCATTAGCATCTGCTTCCACATTTTCTTTTCAATCCATTCTCCATTGATTAACAGGAATAATTTTCTTAGAATTAAGTTAGATTAGTCACTTCCAGGATGTAACTCAAGAACTCCATTACAAGTAGGAAGTAGGATATCATACGCCAGAGTATGTAAGGCCCTACATACCTCGGTAGTTTTCAACCTGATTGGAGGCACTGCCATCTACCCACAATTGTACCATGTGGAAGAATTTTGGTTGTCAAGATACTTGGGATTGTTACATTTAATGCAGTGAAAGGGTCCTGGCTAAAAAGGTAGAGAAGCATTGCCCCACATGTTCTGGCCCCATCTACTTACCCACTCAAACTCTTGGAGGTCCAGTTTGGGTAGATGTGGCTATCAAACAAGGTAGGGAGAGAACTCTAAAGAAAATAGTTCTGGATGACGATGGTAATAAATTCTGAAGTTTGAAATGACTGTGAGATGTTCATTTGGTGATGGATATTACCCCCTGAGTTTATTAAAGGGTGATCTAGCTTGAAGGTACATACTTAGAGATTTCTACAAACATGTAAATCCAAACAGAAAGCAGGTAAGGCAAGACTCAATGGGGAGGTTGGCAGTTGAATTGAGAAGTAGGACTAGAATGGAGGCCCAGAGTTGACATGTAGGGACCTAGAACTGCTATTGCTTTGACTCCTTTTAGAACATAACTTATCAAAGCTAATAGAGTAGATTTGGTTGATAAGAGAAGTGATATAAATTACCTTTCCTTGAATTTGAGTGATTTGACCTTCCTCAGTCATTTGGGTAGGCCCTGGCATGGAGAATTGCTCAAGGGAATTTGTTCAGAATTTAGACAGGTGTATGAGACCCAAGACCTGTGTTTGGTATCTGTACCACCTGATGGGAATTGTTATTATGTGATCAGAGGTTCATGTATAAACTCTGCCCCTTTGCCTAGATCTCTTAGCTGTAATACCTTTAGAGATAGGACCACGCTTCCATTGGAGGCAGGAAGCTAGAGCAATACCTTCTGTCTTCAAAAAGTGTTCTTTCAAGCCAGAAAGTATTATAAAGAATGTATTTATAGCTAGAAGAGCCATAAAGATAGAGCCATTCAAATACTACTCTCAACTTAATGCTCACAGGTAGGAAGACATGACTCATTGTGTATTCATTCTTTAAATGCTCATTTTTCAACCATGACTGGATGTAAGAATCATCTGAGGACACTTTTAAAATACTGATGATAGGCTCCCACCTTAGACTAATAAAATCAGAATCTCAAGCTAAGGCAAGGATTTTTTTTTTTAAAGGAAAAGAATTGACTTCGTTACGGTTCTGAGAAGACTAATGCCTCTGCCTCTAAAAAAAAAGATGGGGGGGGGTGCGGGAGGAAAAAGATTCAAGGGTTGAGCTCAGATACTGGTATTTTTCAGTCAGAGCTTCAGAAATATAGCCCGGGCTGAGAAACACCATACCAGTCTTTCCTGTCCCTGGCATAGGGTCTGTTAACTCCAAAGGTTTTTGAAACTAGAACAAGGAGAATTTTTTTTTTCTTTTCTAATTTAAAGAATTACAAGTGACATTTTTGTCTGATATTTTTGCCAAAAGCCCTGCACCAAGCCAGGCACAGTGACTCATGCCTGTAAGCTTCAGCCTATGAAGTGGCTGGGGCTAGGGATAGCGGTTCGAGTCCTGCCAGGGGCCTGTAGCGAGACCTAGTTCCAAAAAAATACAGCTGGGTGTGGTGGCTCACGCCTTTAATCCCAGCTGCCTGGGAAGCTCAGGCTGGCAATTGCTTGAGTCTGTGGTACCCTGGGCAATATGAACTTGCGGTTTCATGGGCAAAAATAGTGAGACTTAGTCTCAAAAAAAAAAAAAAAAAAAAGCCTTGAGCCAAACATTGACACATTTTAATGACTTCTCTCTCCTAGGCTCAAACTGTCCAGGTTGCTGAAGTTGAACCACAGCCTCAACCACAACCTTCCCCAGAACTTCTGCTTCCAAATTCTCTGAAGCCAGAAGAAGGACTTGAAGTATGGAAAAACTGGGCCCAGACCAAGAATGCTGAGCTGGAGAAGGATGCTCAGAACAGACTGGCACCTATTGGGAGTGAGTGTTTGGGGTAGGGGAGGAGTGTGAACTACTCTATTGCACCAGCACTGAGGCAACAGGAGTTCAGAATGACAGAAGTTAATTGACTCTTAGGACAAGGGAGCACCATGCTGAATTAAAAGAAAGCAAGTAGACCTGACATACAAATGAACAGGACTTGTAGGGTTTGCCTTAGACCAGATATTTTTACATATGGATTTATGGAGTCAACCTTGCAGATTTGTGCAGCTTAATGTCTGGAAGGAGATAGGAACCAGTGAATATTCCCAAGCATTTAGCATTAAGCTCATATACTTCACAGAAGGTGGATTGGGTACGGAGAGGGGACAAGTTGCTTTCATTTCTCAGGCCTAGTATTTTTTGGGATATTTGAGGGTGGAGAGGATTGTGGAAGGAAACTTTTATACTAAGGCACATAGGATTATTGCTTTTATAAGCCAGCTATCATAATAGATACAAGTGACTATTTTCATCCTAGCATCCTGACAGGCAGGGCAGTGTAATGCTATGAGCCCTCGTTCCAGGGGTATGAACTCCCAGTAAAAGAATGGCTATTGCCAGGCTCCACATTCACCTTTGAGGCTTATGTTACAGGGCGCCAACTGCTGCGCTTCCAGGAAGATCTCATCTCTTCAGCTGTTGCTGAGTTGAATTATGGGCTCTGTCTAATGACACGGGAAGCTCGAAATGGAGAAGGTGAACCATATGATCCAGATGTGCTCTACTACATTTTCCTGTGTATCCAAAAGGTAGGAAATAGTTCTTCACAGGAATATATTTGAGCTGTGTTCTTATTGAGTAATGCTGGTTATACAGTTAGTAAACTGACAAGCTAATGCTAATAAAAAATGTCCTCTTTCAGTTGTATAAAAAGATACTCAGAAGCTGTTTTTTTTTTTTTTTTCTTGGGTTTTTGTTTTTGGTTTTTAAGAGACTAGGTCTCACTATGTTGCCTGGATCTCGAACCCACAGACTCAGTGAAGGGAATGGGGGAGAATATCTCAGCCTATATTGAAACTACATTTTTGAGAATCTGTTTTTATTATGTGTGGTCTTTTTCTTTTTGAGACTAGATCTCTCTATGTTGCCCCAGGTAGTCCCAATCCCGCAGACTCAAGCGATTCCCAACCTCAACCTCCCAAGTAGCTGGGATTATACGTGCTCACCACTGCGCCCGGCTACTTTTTCAAGGCAAGGAAGGTCTTGCTATGTTGCCTGGGGTAGTCTCAAACCCGCGAAATCAAGCGATCCCTAGCCTCTTGCCTCCCAGTGGTGTATAGGTGTGCCACTACGCCCGGCTTGTGTTGTCTGTCTTAAAGGCAGAATTTCCAATAGCCTGTTTCACTTTAGAAAATAAAATAAGAGATAATTCTTAATTTACTACTAGGAAAACTTCTATAAAAAATGCTTCTTTATAATTACTTTCCAGTCTTAAAATCACAAATCATTCCTTTTAACATTTAACTTGTTACATGTGGTTTGCATGAAAGTAATTTATCCAAAGCTAGGCCAGACATGGTGGCGTGTGCCTGTAAGCGGCAGCCTAGGAAGCCACAGCCGGGGCCAGGGATCAGTTCGAGTCCTTCTGGGGGCACATAGAGAGACCTAGTTCCCCCCAAAAATTAAATAAAAGTAATTTGTCCAAATCAAAGTTTGATATTAAAATATAGCTTATCTTTTCCTTGTTCCTGCATTAATACAGTTATTGTTTGAAGAATGATGACTGGCTGAAGAATAATGTCTGTTTTAGCCTATGAAGCGGTAGAGGCTAGGGATCGCAGTTCGAGTCCCGCCTGGGGCCCGTAGTGAGACCTAGTTCCAAAAAAATAGCTGGGCGTGGTGGCGTGCGCCTGTAATCCCAGCTACCTGGGAAGCTGAGGCTGGGGATTGCTTGAGTCTGTGGTACCCCGGGCAATGAGAGCCTGTGGTTCCACGGAAAAATAGCGAGACCTAGTCTAAAAAAAAAAAAAGGGCATCTGAGATGAAGCATAGCAAAGAAACTTACTTTAAGCCGGGTTGGTGGTGCATGCCTTTAATCCCAGCCTAGGAAGAGAGGCTGAGACTAGGAATCACTTGAGTCCGCGGGTTCGAGATCCAACTGGGACAACATAGCAAGTCCTAGACTCAAAAAAAAAAAAACGAAGAAACTTGTATTAAGCTGGGCATGGTGGTGTGTGCTGGTAAGCGGCAGCTTATGGAGTCGCGGCGGGTCTAGGGATCGCAGTTCGAGTCCCACCCAAGGCAACGCACTGAGACCTAGTCCCAAAAGATAGCTGGGCATGGTGGTGCATGCCTGTAATCCTAGCTACCTGGGAAGCTAAGGCTGGGGATTGCTTGAGTTCATGGTACCACGGGCAACGTGAGCTTGCGGTTCCACAGGCAAAAAATAGTGAGACCTAGTCTCAAAAAAAAAAAAAAACTTATTTTAGACTGGCATGTAGGAGAGCAGAGATAGATGTCTTAGTGTTTGTATGCTCTTGTAAAAGAGCTCACAGTATGATGGAAGTATTGATTCACCCTGTTGCCTGGGACTCAGGTCTTGCCCCCCATTTTTTTCCTTTTTCTAGTTATCCAGGGCACTGGATGTTTTCTTTACCTTCCCTCTTCCTGTTCTCTCCCCACTACTGGACAGCAAGCATAAACAGTCATCTCCATTTATAGACAAGGAAATTGTGCTCTAGAAGTTAAAATACTTCTATGAGTGATTTAACTAGACAATAGCTATCAAGAGACTGATATCAGAGTCTGCACCAGTGCTTTGTGAAATAATATCACAAAATCTGCCCCATTGAACAAATTCTCAGAATTGTTGTGAGACTTGGTCCATATGTGAGCTGTATTATGTCACATGCTGCATCGTTTTGACCTGCCATGAGCTTCTTAAGGGGAAAATGCATAAATGATGAGAGGTAATGATGCTGGTAGAAAAACGAATTTGTTTCCCTGGATAGTTCAAGAGACTACCAACAACTTCTCTTAACTGGTTTTCTTTTAGTATCTTTTTGAAAATGGGCGGGTTGATGACATCTTCTCCGATCTTTATTATGTTCGATTCACGGAGTGGCTACATGAAGTTTTGAAGGATGTTCAGCCCCGTGTCACTCCACTTGGTAAGAGTCTTCCTTGTTCCTGGATATCATTCCTACCTGGGTTTTAAAAAGATTGTCTACATAAAAAAATATGTAAATCCCAAGCTCTAGCATCAACTTCTGCTTACATAGACGAGGCATTGGTCACCAGATAGTAAACCTGGTTGGGTTTTTGTGCAGAGATCCTGGGGGACATGCAGAGTGGGGTAGTTATTTTTCCTATTAAAATATATTGATTAAAACTAGAATCAAGGCCGGGCACAGTGGCCCTTGCCTATAAGCTTCAGCCTATGAAGCGGACGGAGCTAGGGATCACGGTTCGAGTCCTGCCTAGGGCCCGTAGCGAGACCTAATTCCCAAAAAATAGCTGGGCATGGTGGCGCACACCTGTAATCCCAGCTACCTGGGAAGCTGAGGCTGGGGATTGCTTGAGTCTGTGGTACCCTGGGCAACGAGAGCCTGCAGTTCCACAGGTAAAAATAGCGAGACCTAGTCTAAAAAAAAAAAAAAACTAGAATCAGGCCAGGCATGGTGGTGCATGCCTGTAAGCGGTAGCTTAGGAAGCCGCGGTGGGGACCTGGGATCGTGGTTTGAGTCCCGCCAGGGGCACATAGCAAGACCTATTCCCAAAAAAATATAGCTGAGTGCGGTGGTGCGCGCCTGCAATTCCCAGCTACCTGGGAAGCTGAGGCTGGGAATTGCTTGAGTCTATGGTATCCCAGGCAATGTGAGCCTGCGATTCCACGGGCAAAAATAGGGAGACCCAATGTCAAAAAAAAAAGAAATAGAAAAAAACTAGAATCAGTGCAGAAATCAAGTTATGAACTGATGAACTGTTACCTGTAAGGTACTGATGTTATATATCAGGTACCCCTTTTCACATATCTTTGAACATATGTCCTACATGTATAGAGAATAATTTTTGCTTTTCCTATAGGTCACCTCTGAAGCAGTATGTTGTAGTTAGAAGAACAAGAATTTTGCCTTAGAATGTTGGAGGCTGGGGCAGAGTGCTGATTTCTCTTGCACATGCTTTCTCTTTTTTTTTTTTCCCTTAAGAATAGTTTTAGGCCTAGCACGGTGGCTTGTGCCTGTAAGCTTCAGCCTATGAAGCGGCCGGGGCTAGGGATCGCGGTTCGATTCCCGCCTGGGGCCCATAGTGAGACCTAGTTCCAAAAAAAATAGCTGGGCATGGTGGCGCGTGCCTGTAATCCCAGCTAACTGGGAAGCTGAGGCTGGGGATTGCTTGATTCTGCGGTACCCCGGGCACAAGAGCCTGCGGTTCCACGGGCAAAAATAGCGAGACCTAGTATCCAAAAAAAAAAAAAAAAAAAAGAATAGTTTTAGGTTTATAGAAAAATTTAGCATTGGAAGGTACTGGAGAATTCCCACATCTCACAGTTTCCCCTGTTACTGGTGTGTTATATTAATGTGATATATTTGTTACAGTTTGTGTCAATATTGATACATTATTATTTACTCAAGTCTGAAGATTCCATTAGGATTCATTCCATATGTTATATATTGTGTGGATTTCAACAAACCCTTATCATGTATCCACAGTGAAAGTATAGTAATTTCACTGCTCTAAAATCCATTGTTGCTAGTTACACATCCCTTTGTCTACCCCTCTTTGTGAATCCCTAATTAACACCAATCTTTTTATTGTCTCCATGATTTTACCTTTCCCAAAATATCCTGTAGTTGGAGTCATAGAGTATGTAACTTTTTCAGATTGGTTCTTTTTCTTAGTAATGTTTGTGTATCCTTTTATTGTTTGATAAGTTGTTACTTTATTACTGGAATATGCCACTATTTATCTGTTTACCTATCTGAGAATATCTTGCCTGCCCTCTGGGTTTTGGCAACTGTGGCTGAAGCGGAATAAACATTGTGTACAGGTTTATGGTGTCAGATCAAATGGACATTTGGAACAAAATATAGTCCAGAAATAGTAAAATGCAACAATCTTTCTTTGATAAAAGTGTAAAAAGAAAATTCAATGGAAAAGGATAACTCTTTCCAACAAATGGTGCTAGAACAAATGGACGTCCACATTAAAAACTTTACAGATGTACACCTTATACCCTTCACAAAATTAGCTCAAAATGGATCTTAAACCTAAGTGTAAAAGGGAAAACTATAAAATATCTACGAGCTAACATATGAGAAACTCTTAAGGTGTCCTTACGTTTGGTGATTCTTTTAGGTATATCACTGAAAGCATGATATTTGAAAGAAAAAAATTGGTAAATTTGACTATTAAAATTAAAAACTGATCTTTTATACTGAGCTATGAAGACGTAAGCCATAAATTAGTAGAAAATTCTTTCACAAAACATCTAATAAAGGAAGGACTGGTGTCTAAATTAGACAAAGAACCATTTCAACACTCAACAATAAGAAAATTACCCAATTTAAAAATGAAGATCTGAAGAGATACCTCACCAGTGAATATACACGTGTCATAAAAGTATATGAAAAGATTCGTATCATAGATCATCAGGAAATTGCCAATTAAATTAAAGCAACAGTGAGATTCCATTGTTCATCTGTTAAAATGGCTATAGTCCCCAACTCTGGCAGCACCAAATGCTTGTTAATGAACAGAAAGAAGTCTCTCTAAATGCTGGTGAGAATATGAAATGGTGCAGTTATTTTAGAATAGTTTAGCAATTTCTTACAACAATAAAATAGGGTAATCTATCCCTATCTCCTCCTGAGCTTGGCCAACTCGTATTGTCCTCCTGTTTCCTCTTATTTCTGATCTTTCATTTCCCTTTTCTTAAACTTCCCTTTATCAAAACAACAACAAAAAACAAAAATAAAATGTCCATGCAAATATTTTGAGTTTACTTCTGCCTCTGACATTGATTAAAATGTATGTTTGTTAACCTGTTTTTTTGAGTGTCTACTATATGCAAGGTGGTATTCCCAGTATAGATAATAAAGCTCAGTAGTGAATAACGTTAAGCATATAGTCCAATAGGGAAGATAATGTATAGTCAAATATGAGCAATCAAGTGCAGTGAAGAACACTTCACAAGGATATGAAGTGTTGAGAGCTTTAGGGAGGCTTCTCTGTCATTAGAACAGACCTAAGTGGATGAATCTCTTAATTTGCAAATTTTCAAGCGAAGTTGGCAATGCTAAATTTGCTTCTTGAAACTCTTTGCTATAGAAATCTCAAGCATATGTGAAGAAAACTGAATAGATTATACTCACATGATTCCTCTGTTGCACACACACAATCATTTTAAGGTAAATTTCACTTTGTAAATATTTTAATACCTATTATCTACATAGCACAACACTACTAGTATGCATTTATTTAAAAAGGACAAGGGGTAAGTAATTGCAGTGTCATCCAAATCTTTTTCAATTTCTAATTATCTGCTATCGTGTTTATTCTAGTGAAGATGCAAGTAAGAACCTCACATTGAAACTGCTATTAAACCTTTTAATATTAAGATTAATCTTTAATTTGCCCCTTTATTTTATTTCTTCAATTTCTTTGTGAAAGAAACTAGCCTTTTAAATTGTTGTAACTCTAGTTTTTGTTGGCTATATCCTCTTGGTGTAGTTTGACGTATTCTTCTGTTTCCTATTTATAGTTGGTAACTGCTTATAAATACTTGATTGATCAAGTTTTGTTTTGTATTACTTTTTTACTGAGGGTGTATGTTTCTTTTTGGCAAGGTTACTACATAGATACTTACTTTAATGCCCACAATGTCTGAATCCATTAGTTCATTTGTAGTTGTAAATGATGGTATTCTAATGTTATTACTTCTTCATTAGCTGAAATGAAAGGATGAGAAACTTCCCTTTGTGAACTCTTTGAATTCCCAACAATATAGAGGAGGTCGGAGGATTTTTTTCTCTCCTTTCTTCATCTGTCATCACAGTAATTAATAAGTTGGTTCACCAGTGATGACAAGTTAGTTGGTTTATATTTTTAAGAATCATTGTGAAGCCAGGCATGGTGGCACATGCCTGTATGCACCGGTGTAGGAAACCGTGGCAGGGACCATGGTTCAAGTCCCACTTGGGGCAACGTAGCAAGACCTAGTTCCAAAAATAATAGCTGGGTGTGGTGGCGTGCGCCTGTAATCCCAGCTACCTGGGAACCTGACGCTGGAGATTGCTTGAGTCCATGGTACCCCGGGAATATGAGCCTGCGCTTCCATGGGCAAAAATAACCGGACCTAGTCTTAACAAACAAAAAAGTTATCAGTGTGAACTAATTTGTGTTAAGTGTTTTAGTGTGATTCAGTATATTGCACTTGTTATGTTTATATTAACCAAATCTTTGACCATGGAACCTCTGTAAATTGACTGTTAAGTTCTTTTGATATAACTTTAGGGCTTGTTTTCCGGTTTGCCAAAATCACTCATCATTGTTTCTAGACTTCTCATTGCGCAGATCTTAAAAGAAATTTTAAATGTCATTTTGGTGCTTGAAGTTAAGTCCAGAACTACAGAGCTTTTTATGTGTCTTCACCTGTATTCCCTTCTCCCAGGAGTCCTGGGAGAGGAGGACTTCTTTCAGGAATTTGTTTTTCAGGCATTCAATTTCACTTTACCTTGAGTAGTCAAATGATTAAAATTTTAGTGAAGTAGCAGAGCAAACCTGGAGAAAAAGAGGTATGCTGTGATATACTGAGACTAACCCTAGAAGTGGTCTTAATTAGGGTGGGCTATCTTCTTCCACTTATCCTCCTTCAGACATGACAAGCAGGGAATCATCTCCTTGTCACTGGATTACAAAACACAAAAGTAGAGGCAGAACTGTCCTTAAGAGATGGAAATACATTAGTGGAGTCAGAGGTTCAACTTTAGCAGGAATAGAAATGAGAAATGTATTGAGCAAAATATTTCTTCCCCTGCTTTTAGGAAATGACACGCTCATTGCCTTTCTGAAGAATCCTCATACTTACACATTGACTTACATATTGACTGTTGAATGAGAAGATGAAAGGAGCTTGATGATTAACCCCATTGTCATCTTTGGAATGACCTTACTGCTTGATTTCCGGTTTGGTTGCCCAGGGATCTTGATCAAAAAATAATGACCCTGTCTTCACACATAAACCAGGGTCACAGTAATTGTCCTCTGTGGAAAAACCTGTAATAATTCTTCATTTCATTCTGCCCTTGAACCAGAAGAAATGAGAATGGGCTTGCTTTCTAAAGGTAGAAGACATGATGGAACATTTATTAGTCAGTGCAAATGGGCACATGTATCAGTTCTTTGGGCCCTGTACTCTTGAAAATATAATAAAAAGTTCTATACTGGCCAGGTGTAGTGGCACATGCCTGTAAGCGGCAGCCTAGGAAGCTGCAGCCGGGGCCAGGGATCAAGGTTCAAGTGCTGCTGGGGGCACATAGCAAGACCTAGTTCCAAAAAAATAATAGCTGGGTATGGTGGCATGCACCTGTAATCCCAGCTACCTCGGAAGCTGAGGTTGGGGATCTCTTAAGTCCATGGTACCCTGGACAACGTGAGCCTGCGGTTCCACAAGCAAAAATAGCAAGACCTAGTCTCAAAAAAATAAAAAGCTCTATACCCACTTTCCAAAGACATGCACATTTTGGTTTGTAGTTTAGAGTGTATAATTCATCTGAGGGTTATCCTTTCACTCCATGGTAACCTTCAGTTAGGAGTAATGTCAGGTAAGAGCATTCATGTACGTGTGTTCTTAGGAACTTGTTAAAAATGCATAGTCAAGTCCTACCCCAAAAATGGATTGGGGTCCTACTGTTTGTGTTTAAACAAGCTTCCCAAAGGATTCTGCCATTCCCTAGGGAGACCTCTGGTTAAACTTGTATTCTATATTATCCTTGTGCCTCATACCTCTCATCCTGCTCCTTGAAGGGACTACCTGCCATCCTCTTGTTGTAGCAGTCCTCTATTCCTCCTAGGCTATGTCCTGCCCAGCCACGTGACTGAGGAGATGCTGTGGGAGTGCAAGCAGCTCGGGGCTCACTCCCCTTCCACCCTGCTGACCACCCTCATGTTCTTTAACACCAAGTAAGTGTTCTAGAGGCTTTATGCTTAGCCATTGCTGGCATCTGTCCAGTGAAGAGGGTGGAAACTATCCAGGTGGACTTCTGAATTTCATTGACACATACTTAAGAACCTTTGGACTATGGAAAGCCCTTAGCCCCACTTGCATTTTGTGTAGTGACCAGTGAGGCAGACATCTTTGCCAGATCCCCACCATCTTGATGTGGCTCTTCCACTAGACAGTGTATTTGGGTGTAGACCTGCCCAGATCCTGGGAATGTGGGCAGCCGCTCCTCCAAAGCATTGAATGCAGAGGGAATGTCATGGTCTCCTCCTGGCACCCCTCCCTTTGCCTTGCTTTTGCTTGTGGTACAGGTACTTCCTTTTGAAGACTGTGGACCAGCACATGAAATTGGCCTTCTCCAAGGTTTTGCGTCAGACAAAGAAGAACCCCTCTAATCCTAAGGATAAAAGCACGAGTATTCGGTACCTGAAAGCACTTGGGATACACCAGACTGGCCAGAAAGGTAAAGGAAAAAACAGGAGCTACGGAGATAGATGCTGCTTACCTTTGTGTTCTGGCTTGGGATAGGGAAGGAGTAATGATTGTCAGGATTAGGATTTGTAGCAATTCTCTTGTTGGAATTCTCTGTTCCCTTCTTCCCAACCAGAAATTTCAAATTGCTAGAAGCAGAGACGCCCCAGAAAAGATAGCTGCCTTTATTTTGCATGCCTCAGTATTTCCTTTTGCTTCCCAATATTTCCTGGTTGGGGTAGGACAGCTGGTAGTCCAAGGTTCCAGTTGTAGCCCTGAAAAGCAGTTTGATGTCCTGTCTGTGGTGTGTGTCTGTGTTTTATAGTTACAGATGACATGTATGCAGAACAGACGGAAAATCCAGAAAATCCACTAAGATGTCCTATCAAGCTGTATGATTTCTACCTCTTTAAATGGTGAGGATGCTTATTATGATTGTGTATGTTCTCTAGTCCTATCTAGTAAAAACACTTTAAAAAAGCTAAATATAGAAGCAGTTATACTGTTTTTTCCAAAGCATGTTATATCACTAGCACCATGATATAAAAGGTTCCTCTAAGATCACATATAAAGGTAGAAAAGAATATGTAGAAAGCTTCTCTCCATCACATTGACAGAACAATGCCAGAATGATCTTTATGTTCTGTGTTAGATTATAACCTTCAGCGCTTTCCTTTTACTATACAAAGAAAGGACAGTAATATTAAATGTTGCCAAAAAGTTCTTCATGTACTCTCCCTTATTAACCTCGTATTCATGTCACTCTTGCCTTTCTAGCCACACTGGTATCATGCTTTTCCTCCCTCAAGGCCTTGGCACTGTCTTTCCCTACTGGGAAATTTCCCACAACCCACCCCTTTCCCTCCCCCTCCCACACACAATTTGAGGAGTTCCAGTCTATCACTCTTCTCAAACAGCTTTATCAGGATTCCAGATTCTCTTCTTTTTCCCTTGGGTTATTCCGTAGCACCTACCAGCTTTGCCATTTTGTGTAACTGTTTAATTGCTCACTATATCTCCTCTTTTCTTTTTGTGTAACTTTTTAATTGCTCACTATGTCTTCTCTTTTCTGTAAGCTCCATGAGCCAGGGGTTGTTGACTCTTGCTCATTTCTCTACCATTAGCACCTAGAACACACCTGGCCTACAGTAACCCTTTGACAAATCTTGACTGGATGATGAATAACATAGGATAGCATGTGCTATGTACTTAAGTGAGGTGCCCCGTAGCATTGGTGGTGGGGTGTTGGGGGGGAGCAGGGTTAGGTCAGCAGAGGACTCCCAGCATTATACTTGTACTTGCTATGGGAAGGAAAATGGAGTCCCTCTGATAAAATTAAGAACTTGTCAGTGTATTGGGTAGGGGAAACTAGTTGAACCAGTGGAATTAATTATTCTGGGCAGTGGTTGTATCCAAGTGAGATTTGTCTGGAATCAAGGCAGGTGAACCAGACAGGTGGTTGATTTGAGGAATCAGGTGGCACCGTGTGAGGGAGCAACATAAGGGACATCAACTGTAGTTGGCATTTTCAGTGACCCCAGATGAAGTCTTAGCGATAATGTGTGTGGACTGTTTGTAATTGAGTAGCAGCAGTACCACCATACCATCAAGAGCTACTACTGCCTTTGTAATATTTAGAGGTAGTGCCTGTCTCAGAGATTCAAGGTTTGGGAGGGTTGAAATTGTGATAGTTTTACCCTGCTCTTTGCCAATGTATTCTTCAGCCCCCAGAGTGTGAAAGGCCGGAATGACACCTTTTACCTGACGCCCGAACCGGTGGTGGCCCCCAACAGCCCGATCTGGTACTCAGTTCAACCTATCAGCAGAGAGCAGATGGGACAGATGCTCACTCGGATCCTGGTGATACGAGAAATTCAGGAGGCCATTGCTGTGGCCAGTGCAAACACCATGCACTGAGATCCCTCAGCCATGGTGCAAGGGAGACCATCCAGGAAAAAAGGACTTATTTCACACTAAAGAAGAGGCCTCCATTTTTTCTTTTCTTTTTTATTGGTGTAGTTATGAAGCCTTTCAGGCTGCTTCTGTTTAAAATGTAAAAGGAAGCTTTACCCCATGCATCTTCATAAACCTGCTGCGGTAGACTCCTCAGCCCATGGGGGCTCTGGATTTCCTGAGAGCCAGATGTCCTTGAAAGTTGCTGGCAGACTTTTTCTTTTTTGTCTTGAATCTGAGGAAAGGGCTTGGACTGTTAGGAGACTTGTGGCCCCTTCCCTTCCTTCAGAAAGGTGGAATTAATGATGGATGGTCCCTCCATGGAATCTTCCCCAGCTGGCTTCCACTCTGACTGGCAGACTTCGTTGACTACAGGGGAGCCACAGACTTTTCTTCTTCATGCTGAGATAGAAACTTAGCAACTTAATGGAAGGAAAATGAGGGGAACTTTAATTATGATTTATTAAAGACAATTTCTATTAAACACCCTCCTTTATGACAAGTGACATTTTAGATGTTAAAGTAAAAACTTTACCATGCCTTTTTTTTTCCCGGCCTAACATTGAGGCCTTAAACCTGAGGCTCCTGTGCCTGATGGAATCTTGTAACATACACTTGTGTATCATATAAAGATACCACTCTGTTTCTCTTATGTATTCTTAATCTAGTTGTTTATTAAGAATGACAAGCACGTCTTTTCAACACGCTAGTGAGCAACGCCTCTTTATTTGGGAGGAGTCTGGCAGAACAAGGGATACAAAGTCACTTAGCTTAATTGAAATGGGCTGAGGCTCCGCGGGAGGGGGCAGCAACCGGAAACACCGGCTCGGGGTGAAATGGTCAGGGTGCGTTGTGCGCACGCGCTCCCCTGCCAGCCCCGCCCCCGAATCGTCGGCCCCGCCCTTGCGCACTGCGTCCTGACGTCAGCGGCGCGCAGTGACGATATCCGCGGGTTTATATTGGCGCGGCCCAGTCAGCAGAGGCCTCTGCGGCGCGGTCCTCGGAGACACGCGGCTCTTCCCCCGCTCTGGCCATGGCAGACTACCTGATTAGCGGGGGCACATCCTATGTGCCAGACGACGGGCTCACCGCACAGCAGCTGTTCAACTGCGGGGACGGCCTCACCTACAAGTGCGGGCCTACTCCTGGGCGAGGAGGGGCGGTGCGATGGGCTCGCAGGGCGGGTGGGGCCCCTACTGAGCCCGCATGGGCGCGGGCATGGAGACAGTTACCGCGAGTTCCCGCCCATCTCTGCGGCTTAATTTGCAGAACCTGAGGGGTGGGATGGAGTGGGCATCTTGGCAGTGCCTGGGATTTCAGACAAGAAACTTCATTCTCTGTGCACATGGAGTTGTCAGTATGCCAGGGGCGCTGATGACAGCTAGATGGCAGAAGAGGTTGCCTGCCACCATCTATATCTTGTCCTCAGCCCTGCCTGTGACACATGGGCAAGTGCCACGATTCCCAAATGCCTTAAGACATGCTCTTTGAGGATGGAATCTTAGGCTGCCCTAAGCCTGAGTCTTACTCTGAATTCGCTCCCCTCCCCCGTAGTGACTTTCTCATTCTCCCTGGGTACATCGACTTCACCGCAGATCAGGTGGTGAGTATGGCCAGGAATGCTGCTATCCCCTGGTCTCTGGGCTACCTCACCAGATTGGGCTTGGGGGTGGATTCTGTGGAATGGTCTTGCTGGCATGCAAGTAATACAGGGCACCTGTTTTGTGGGGTACCTATATTACTGAGCAGTGTATATATATGTGTGATGCTTTCCCCCATTAGTTGCCCTTATTTTCTAGGACCTGACTTCTGCTCTGACCAAAAAGATCACTCTGAAGACCCCACTGGTTTCTTCACCCATGGACACAGTCACAGAGGCTGGGATGGCCATAGCAATGGCGGTGAGCTCCTCAGAGTGTGAGGACAGACGCGGGCCCCATCTGTCTTCCCAAAGGCATCTAGTCATGTTTCTTTTTTTTGAGACTAGATCTCACTATGTTACCCAGGGTATAGTCCCCGATTCCGTGGACTCAAGCGATCCCCAGCCTTAGCCTCCCAGGTAGCTGGGATTACAGGCACCCGACTGCTTTTCCAAGACCAGGCCTCGCTATGTTGCCTGGGGTAGTCCTGATCCCATGGACTCAAGTGATCCCTCAGCTTCCCAGGTAGCTGGGATTACAGGGGCCTGCCACTGCACCCCGCTGCTTTTCCAAGACCAGGTCTTGCTATGTTGCCTGGGGTAGTCTTGAACCCGCAAACTCAAGCGATCCCTGGCCTCTTGCCTCCCTGTGCTTGGATTACAGGCATGTGCCACCACTCCTGGCTGATTCATATTTCTTATTGTCAACTTTTCCTGTTTTCTGTCTACTTTCAGCTCACTGGTGGTATTGGCTTCATTCACCATAACTGTACACCTGAATTTCAGGCCAATGAAGTTCGAAAAGTGAAGGTCAGGAGGGCATGAATTGTAGTTGAAAGTTCCTGGGAATTACACTGAGTTGGACTGGGATAGGAGTGGGTGATTTTCCTCCTCTTAATTTAGGAACTTTTCTTTATACTGTGAATTCCTGATAATATCTCAAGACAAACTTTTGTCTTAAGGCAGCAGAAGTGAATTGGGTAGACCGTGCTGAAACTTAACCACCATATCTCTTAACCCTTGGTTTGAAGTGTTGCGTATGATTGTTAGGGAACTGGGCTTCAGACCAAGAACCTTGAATGAAATGAATCGGTTAGAAACACTTTTTTTTTTTCCTCTTTTCTCCAGAAATATGAGCAGGGATTCATCACAGACCCTGTGGTCCTCAGCCCCAGGGATCGAGTACGGGATGTGTTTGAAGCTAAGGCACGGCATGGCTTCTGTGGTATACCCATCACTGACACTGGCCGGATGGGCAGCCGCCTGGTGGGCATCATCTCCTCAAGGGATATTGATTTTCTCAAGGAGGAGGAGCATGATTGTTTTTTGGAAGAGGTGGGTATTACTAGTGAAACAAATCCAGGCTCTTGGTAGTCTAGGTTAATAATAACTTTCGAGGGCCTCTTATCCGGGAGAGATGAACACCCTTCCAAATCCCTCCATGGGATTCCTTCCTCAGCCAGTTATTTGCCAGCACATGCTTTTTGCTGTTCACTTGCAGTGGGGAATATAAAGGACCAATGTCAACATTCTTTTAATCCTGACATTATTCTAGAGTGGCCCTACTTTCCACAATGTAACAAATGCCATGTTGTCCTTCCAATTTAACTCTTGCCACTAGATTCCTACAGAAACTGTTGGGTTTCCTTGTGTAGGGTGGTTTGGATGTAGGTACATGAATATGGTGGTCTTCAGAAACTCACTTGATTTAAGGTAGAAGTTGAGAGGTCTACGCTCTGATGGACCCTTTCTTATACCCTCTCCCTCCTAGATCATGACAAAGAGAGAAGATTTGGTGGTAGCCCCTGCAGGCATCACATTGAAGGAAGCAAATGAAATTCTGCAGCGCAGCAAAAAGGGTAAGTTCTAGAGACAGGAATTGTTGAAGAACCAGGAAAGTCCAGAGCCCTGATTCATATCCTGCCCTGCCCCCAGGAAAGTTGCCCATTGTAAATGAAGATGATGAGCTGGTGGCCATCATTGCCCGGACAGACCTAAAGAAAAACCGCGATTATCCACTGGCCTCTAAAGATGCCAAGAAGCAGCTGCTATGTGGAGCAGCTATTGGCACTCATGAGGATGACAAATATCGACTAGACTTATTAGCTCAGGCTGGTGTAGACGTAGTGGTGTTGGTGAGTTGATGCACAGGCAGGGTGGGACGGTGGGGGAAATTGCCATACCAGTCTCACCAGAACTTCTTCCCTGCCCAGGACTCGTCCCAGGGAAACTCCATTTTTCAGATCAACATGATCAAGTACATCAAAGAGAAATACCCCAGTCTCCAAGTCATTGGAGGCAATGGTGAGGCGAGACTGGGCACTGAAGGATATGGGGAGAGCATGGGAAAGCTAGGTTCCCACATCATGTGAGCATCTCCATGTTCTCACTGCAGTGGTCACAGCTGCTCAGGCCAAGAACCTCATTGATGCTGGTGTAGATGCCCTGCGTGTGGGCATGGGCAGTGGTTCCATCTGTATCACCCAGGAAGGTAAGATCTTTTGTCAGGGCTTTTAGCCCCACATGCCCTAGAGCCAAGAGCTCTGAAGGGACACTATATTATAAAGTCCTCCAAAGGGGCAGCCCTTGGGCCAAACAGGCCCCTCTGGATGGGTGACTTGCCTGGAAGCAAGACGAGCTCTCGTCATTCCTCACCTGCCACACCCCCTGCCTAGCCTGGCCTCCTTGCTCCTGCTCTGCACCCTCTCTAAACTCTGGTCTGTTTTTTTATTTAGCGGCTCCCAAGATCCCTCCAGACATAAAGTCCCACAGTCCCAAATGCCCTTCTACTGTCACGGGCTGCTATAGTAAGTTCGGCCCGGCTCAGCGGCCCGGCCCAGCTGCCCACTGCCCGGCTGGCTTGGTTGACTGTAGCTGTAGCTCCCGGGGTTTGTGGTGCTGATGGGTGGGCAGGCAAACAATGACAGACCATGGTTTTGGGGGCTGCTCAAGAACACAACTCCCTCCTTTTCCTGGGGTGCTTACAGCATAGCACTTCCTCCAGGTAGGCCCCATTCTGCCCATATCTACTGCTACAGGCACAGCTTGAGAACCAACTGTGAACCCCTCTTCCACACAACACGTCCTGATCTTGTCTGAGCTGCCCACTGTTCAGGGAGGAAAGGGTGGGCCTCTGGGTACTAACTGCACGGTGACCCTCCCCCCACCTACCAGCTGGGCAGGGCTTTCCCGGCTGCTGACTGCATGTACCTGAGGCTGCTCTGGGCCATGCATACATGCACGTGCACACGCAAGGGTGAGTGGAGGCCATCACAGCTGTTTGTCTTATTCAAGGCCAGCAGCCATCCCAAATGTGGCCCAGCTTCAGCCACACTGCAGTTCTGGTGCCAGGTGGAACTGAGAGCTTCTAGGTGCTAAGTTGTAGCCGCAGGGCCCCTTGTCTATTCACACTAACTCCACCCATCCATCTGTTCATCTCTCAACAGTGCTTGCCTGTGGACGGCCCCAAGCAACAGCGGTGTATAAGGTGTCAGAATATGCACGGCGTTTTGGTGTTCCTGTCATTGCTGATGGAGGAATCCAAAACGTGGGCCACATTGCCAAAGCCTTGGCCCTTGGGGCCTCCACAGGTGAGGTCCAGTACCCTGGGAAACTGGTGGGACTCCTCCAATGCCGCTTAGGCTCGGCCCCCAGCATTCCATCTGTTCATAGTCATGATGGGCTCCCTCCTGGCTGCTACCACTGAAGCCCCTGGAGAATACTTCTTCTCCGATGGGATTCGCCTAAAGAAATACCGTGGTATGGGTTCTCTGGATGCCATGGACAAGCATCTAAGCAGCCAGAACCGATATTTCAGGTAGGACAGTAAGGTAAATTACAACAACCTAACCTTGCCCAGTCAACCCTAACCGTGTTTTGACCTTGCCTGTTTTTCTTACCTCTCCCTGCAGTGAAGCTGACAAAATCAAGGTAGCTCAGGGGGTGTCTGGGGCTGTGCAGGACAAAGGGTCCATACACAAATTTGTCCCCTACTTGATTGCCGGCATCCAGCACTCCTGCCAGGACATTGGTGCCAAGAGTTTGACCCAAGTCCGGTAAGGCTGGGGAGCTGGACATGAGGAGAGGGCTTGACCCAGGGTCATTTACCCCTTTCTAACATCCGCCTTTCCTCAGAGCCATGATGTACTCCGGAGAACTCAAGTTTGAGAAAAGGACATCCTCAGCTCAGGTGGAAGGTGGTGTCCACGGCCTTCATTCGTAAGTAACTAACCCTCTACCCCTGTCCCTGGGTGGTGTCTGCCATGCCCTTCTTTCTCACAGCGGTCCTTCTGCCTACAGGTATGAGAAACGGCTTTTCTGAAAAGGAATAGAGCACGCATACACGCGTGCACACACACACACCCTGATTTTTCAATAAAATTTTGAAAAAATATGCCTGACATTTTTTCAGGATAAAGGGCAGTTGTTAAGGCTCTGTAGCTGCCACCATCACAGGTGCACATAACAGCTTCATTTATAGGGGAATCCTGAGGCCCTGAGATTCGTGCTCCACGATTTTTTTTTTTTTTTTGAGACTAGGTCTTGCTATTTTTTCGTGGAACCACAGGCTCTCGTTTCCCGGGGTACCACAGACTCAAGCAATCCCCAGCCTCAGCTTCCCAGGTAGCTGGGATTACAGGCATGCACCACCACGCCCAGCTATTTTTTTTGGAATTAGGTCTCGCTACGGGCCCCAGGCAGGACTCGAACCGCGATCCCTAGCCCCGCCGCTTCATAGGCTGAAGCTTACAAGCACGAGCCACCATGCCCGGCCTTGTGCTCCACGATTTTGAAAAGGGTAGTAGAGTCCTACCTAGGTTCAAAAAGTCCCAGTAACCCAAAGCCAGTTCTGATAAGTTCTGGCTTCCCAGGTTCAGGCTCATTGAAATCAAGAGTCCATGGGGCTTGTAATATAACCCATATACCTCCTGCTACCCTTAAGTTTGGTCACATAAAACCAAATTAAGACCTACAGTCTTATTCTCTAGCATGGACCTCTTAAGGACTTTGTGAAAAGAATCTTCATGTGAGAGAGTAGAAAGATCTACATATTGCCTTGAGAGGGGCCAGGAAGCCCCAAGTAGCCTAGATGAAAAGGTGACCTCTTGGTTTCTTCACAGCCCACCATCAAAAGCTCACTAAGCCACAAGCCCCTGGTCAGCAACACACCTAGTACAAAGTGAGAGAAGTGGATAAAGTATTAATTTGCTGGCAAGAAAGGTGTTATTATGCCAAGGGGGCGGGAATACTGAAAGCACTGACAATCCCTGAACTCTGCCAAAGGCGCAGGAGTACTCCTAGACAAGATCAGGTCCTGACGGAGCACTCTGAAGCTTGGCCCAGAGAGGTGAGCATAGTCCCTCCTGGTGGGGGAATGAGAGCAGCTCCTGTCACTCGGCCTTCATGACACAGGAAGTTGAAAGTGGCACAGGCATTGGGCTGCAAAAAGAAAGCCACCATTAATTTAGCTAGGGTTGGGCCTAGGCTCCCGGGGGACCCTGGGAGTCGGAGACTTACCGTGTCCTGCACTTCCACAGCAATGCCCCTCTGCCTCATGGCTTGCAGCACCTGGGGTTGCAGCCGCTCAGTTCTGTCTCCAGTGCCCACCACCACAATTTCTGAGGAAGGATGAGCATGGCTAATCTACAACCAGTCTGGCCCAAAAGTCGGATGGGAATGGCTTTCTGAGGTTTAGAGTATACCAGCCCGCCTCTCCTTTGATACCTATTGCAGGCTCTAGCATCCAAAAGAGGGAGAAGCTCTCTTCGGTAATATCCTGGTGGGATCCTACCTGTGTGGGGAACAGGCACGTTAAAATAGATCCACGCTGCTTTGCCCACGACCCCTTCACCTGTTAGAGAACAGGGGAGAAGTGCTGGGGACAAAATCAAGGCGGGTAGGCCTGTGACTGGGACTTAGTTCCCTCGCCGCCGGCAAAGACTCACGTTCCACTGCACCACAGAGTGCGGCAGCAGCGCGCAAGGCCCAAACACGCGGTTTCCGTTGACGGTGAAGCCGCGGCTGTTGTAGCTGTCGATGTACATGGCCTGCGGCGACTCGCGCTGCAGCATAGAGATGCGCGTCCGCTGATACAGCTCATCATCGACCGGCGTGAGCCGGTGCCCACGCCGCGGCACCCTGCGGAGGGTTATGTTTAGGACCTGGGGGGCCAGAGGAATCAAGCCGGGGTTCGCCGTCCGTTTGAGGCGGGATGACCAGGGACCCCCTTGCTGGGCTCACCTTAGCAGCTCGGAGGGCGGACGGCGCAACACGGGTCGCGCTCCCAACAGGCAGCGGAACAAGAGAGCGGCGGCCATTGCAGTTCAGCGCGCTGGGGGAGCGGCGCAGAGGGCTTGTAGCGGAGCCCAGCCCCGCGCAGCCACAGTGCCCCCTCGCGCCCGGGAGGGCATGGCGCAGTTCGGTTGTCCGACGCGGCAGAGCGAGCCGGCCAGAGCGATCCGTCCCAGGAGGGCGCGTCCCCCAGCGCGGCTCTGATGTCTGCACCTGCCGCGCGCCCCGCCCCGGGCCCCAGCAGACCGTCCTGGGGGAACCGGACACCTGGTGGCGTGGTCGACCTCAGGGCATTCCCTGGGCCCCAGCCACGATCTGGGCCCGATTCTCAGCCCTTACGCAGGGCTCCCGGGGCCTGGGGCGGGACGGCCGCACACCTGGTCCAGTCCCGAACACCTGGTCAGGGCGTGGTGCCAGTTTCCAAATCCCTAATCCCAGTCTTTGGGGCGTCAGGTTCCGGGGGCGGGGCGGGCGGGTCGAGTTTCCCCAGCGAGCCGCCGGATCACGCCCCTCCCCAACCGTCACCCGCGCGACCGTTGGCGTCGCCGTCGCGCGTCGCGTGGGGCGTGGCCGCGCGTGGATTGGCCTTTGAGGAGCTCGAGTGGGCGTGTCCGGGTGACTTCGCCTTAAAATGGCTCCAAGTCCGCAGTCAGAGCAAGCGGAAGGGGACGCCGTGGTAGGGTAGTTGTGGCTCCGTTCCGGGGGGGCTGATGGGACCGAACCGGACCGGACATTGAACTAGACAGCGGCTGGAGCAGCGCCCTGTCCGCACTCAATCAGCTTGCGTCCCGAGAGTTCCCCGCCCCCCGTCTCGAGCCGAATCAGAGGGCCTACTGGCACGCGAGTCGCAGGCGCCCGCACCGGGTTCGGGCATCTCCGCGCACCCACCGTGTGGCCTGAGGGGAACGTTGTGGCGTCTACGACCAGCGGGCGGGAGGCTCGGCTCAGCCGAGGACGGTCGCAATGGATTCCAGGGGGTCCGGCCTCCGCGGTGTGGGTCCATTGGGCCCACGGCGCTCCGGGCGCTGGCAGCGTCATCGGACAAAGGGCCCGGGGTGCGAGGGTGTCCCTGAGGCGGGCGCGCGGGTTTACTTCCTCTCTGGCCCCAGGGGTGCGCTTCCCTCTTGGCCGATCCCGAAGCCCGCCCCACCACCATCACCGCTTCAGTGGCCCTGGCTGCGTGTGCCCAACCACCAGGACTAATCCTGCCCGGCGGATCTAATCCGGATCGGGACCGGTCCCAGGGGAGGTCCCACCGCCCCTCCTATTGTTTTGGGACCCAGGTGAGCGCCTCGTTCCCACTGGACTCGGTTTCACCGCCTAATCCTGTGTCCGCCTCGTGGGACTGGGAGTGGGGGTTTCTGTTCTGGCCCCAGGACGAGCGACCCTCCCTCCGGTACCCCCGCCCCCCACGGCTGGACAGCGGGCAACGGAATCCCAAAAGCAGCTGTTGTCTCCAGAGCATTCCAGCTGCGCTTGGATTTCGTTCCCTGCTCTCCTGCCTGAGCAGCGTCCAGGCCCAGATGGAGTGGGCTAGTCCTGATCCCCATACACACTTCATTGGGTCGCTCTGGCCTCCATCTCTCTCAGGTGCGCTCACCGGCTGAAAGTGACTGGGGCGGTGGCTGTCTCTGAAAACCTGGGTAGCATTGGCGAGGGAGGGTAGACTGGGCCTCCGAATAAGGCTGCAATGGCGGTGAGTCCCCTAGGGCCGCCCCAGCCTGCAGCTTGCTAAAGATAGCCCTTCACTTCCTGGGGCAAAACCACCCCAACCGTCTTTTTGTACTGAAAGTAGCTTAAGTCCCCAGATCAGCCTCGCGTCCTGCACCTTTTTAGCAGTTTTTCCTGGGCGGTACCCGGCGATGCGGAAAGCGCTTTGGAATGACACGATCACTCCCGTTGAGTGGGCACCCAAGAAGCCATCGGGAATGTCGTGTCCGCCCAGTGCTCTTTCAGAGCCTCCCAATAGGGCCTGGCAGTCCTAGTTCACAAAGGGGTCTTGCCAATATTTTCCTCTCCAAGACCCACCCTCCTCCTCTGGGAGCTTCTGGGCACTCTCGCTGTTCCAGGGCCAAGATCATGGGTTTCCCAGGGCTCTGTGCTGCCTCATGTTCGGTCTCCCTTAAAGGAAAGAAGAAAAAAATCCCTTAAAGGGATTGAGTTACACTTAAGTGGAAACAGTTGTACATTTTCGTGGGACAGGAGAGGTTTCTCCAAGCGCTGGGAGAGGAATGGGATATTCCAACCAAGAGCTGTCCTCTAGCTGGGGCTTTCCATAATCACGTTGTTTAGTTGGCCCATAATGGCTCCTCGCCTAGACCAGGAAACGGGAGGGTTCCCTGTTGAAGTACACCGGGTTAAAGGAGAAACATTGAAAGCTGCAGTCCACTCCCCAAGAGAAGAACATCAATCGTTACAGCAAAGTGGACGCTAAGGGGATAAGACGACCCATACGTCAAAGGAGGAAGTGCTTACAAATAACCTTAAGTCGCAGGACACAATTTGAACTTTTTTAATAGGTCGTGAACGTGGCCTGAAAGTTAGCTGCTCTACGCTAGTAACAGTTCAGTTGGAAATTTTGGGGTCTCGGTCACGTGTTACTTAAGGGCAATGAGACAGCTACGTGGGACTTTGACCCAGAGAGGGTCCTATCGCAGCCCCACTCGGTCGCGAGGAGGCTTTTCCTGTTGGCTAATGTGGGTTGACGGAAAGAACCGGAGCCCCGAGGATTTGGGACTCGGGGCGGGACAGAGCTGGTGGGCCCTGCGGAAGAGCGTTGGGGGTCACGGGCCGAAAGCCGCGAGCCGGACTCCCGTGCACCTGTGCGCCCAGGGACCGCCCCAGGTACCCGCCCCGCCCTCCCGGAAATTCGGTCTTCCCACACTTTGCTTCCGGTTCCGCTCGCTCCTTCCGGTCGCCATGGCGACGGGGCGCCTTGGGGTCGAGGAGACATTGGGGGCCCTCAACGCGGCTCTGGGGCCCGGCAGCCCGGTGTGGTACAAGGAGACTCGTGCCCGCCACCTGCGTGGTCGAGACTTCCTAGCGCCGCGTCGTGCGCTGCAAGCGCGCTTCGGGGACGGCCAGGTAGGCGGAAGCCGGCGGAGGCGTGCGGACAGGGGTAGCTGAGAGCCTGTTCATCCTCCTGCTCTCTCCCAGGTACCCGAGCGCGTCGTCCGAGCGGTTGCCGGCCTGCAGGGCCCTGGTGTGGCCCCGGTGCTACGTTGCGCGCCGACCCCCGCGGGCCTGGCGCTCCAGCTGCAGCGGCCCGCTGTTTTCGAGCGCGTCCTCGGCGCAGTCGCCGCCTACGCCACGCCCGCTGTGCTCGCCGCGCCGGGCGCGCGCGTCCTCCTGCACTGCCCCGCGCTGCGCGGTGTCCCCAGCGCGCTCCGTCTGAGCCAACTGCGTGCTGTGCTCGTGGCCGACCACTTAGCGCGAGCGCTGCAAGCTCACGGGTGAGCAAGCCGAGAACCCGCGGTTCTTTAAAACTGGCCGCCGGCTCTCCTAAGGGTGCAGGTGAGCTGGGCCAGGCTGAGATTGCTGCTTCCATTTCACAGGGTGTGTGTGCACCATGTGCCCGCTGTGTGGGAGCCGCACATGCTGACATTCCTGCAGCAACTGAGGGTGGACTGGCCCGTGACCTCGAAGAGGGTCTGCACTGAAGCCCTGAGGACCCGAGTACTCGCAGAGCTTAGCCCTGCCCATGACAGAGGAGCCCTGCCCCCCGGGGCCCTGGGCAGAGTGTGTCTGAAAGAACTGGTGAGAGAACAAGGAGGCACAGCTGGCTATGACCCCAGCCTGACAGACTGTCTGGGTAAGACTCTGGGTAAGCAGGGCCTGAAAGAAGGTGGGATCTGCACTCCCACCTAGCCTCAGCACCCTACATGCTTTGCAGTGACTGAGAACCTGCTCTCTGTGCTGGCTGAACTACAGGAGGCTGTGGAGCTCTGGCGGGAAGACACCTCCCCAGACCTGGTTAGTGACTGACTCCCCCCAGCCCTTAGACCTCTGTAAAAGGTCCCTGCAGTGACTGTCCTCCTACTCCATAGGCTGAGGCCCCAAATGCTGGTAAGGACAGCTACATGGTTATTCACGTGGTGAGCTGCGAAGAGGATTATCAGCAACAGAAGTTGGACCTGCTTTGGTGGAAGCTGGATGACCAGGCTCCTCTCATACAGGTAGGTCCCAGCCCAACTTCATAGTGCCCTTGAAAGCCCATCCAAGGGATCTGTTAGCTGTCAGTCTGGATGACTCTCGATCTGGGGTGAGATGTTAGGTTAGGTGGGCACAAGCAGCAGGTAGAGGCGGAAGACAGGGTCTGGAGATACATCCTAGAGAACATGGAAAAGATCGAGGGGGCTGGGGTGGCTCCTGAAGGGTGGAGCACTGAACTGAGGAGGGAGGCAGTAAACATGAAGGTAAAGTTCAAGCACCTGATTTCAGTTCCTTGATAGGGATTTATTTATATGCGAGGCCATCACCAGCTGACTGCAATCCCGCTTTCTTCCTGACAGAAGCACCTGGTCTGTGGCCCAGTGAAAGTAGCTCATACACCTGGTACCTTGACTGCCCCGGAGTACTACGAGTAAGCTGGGAGGACCACCAAGCTAGGGTAGCTGAGGTGGTGGGGAGTCTTGCCCTACCACCACCCCCCAGCCCTCCTTACTCTTTTTAAAATGCAGGCTCCGCCATGCCCAGGTGTGTAAAGCCTCCGCACTGAAGCATGGCACAGACACAGCACAAGGTGTGCCTGGGAAACCTGGCTGGGGTGGAGGCAGGGCACTTGCACCCCTTCTTGCAGACTGACCTACTGACCTATACTCCCTCAGACCCAGCCTGGAGAGAAATCTTCAGGGTTCTCTCTGTGGCCACCATCAAGTTTGAGATGCTCAGCACTGCCCCACAGAGTCAGGTGAGCCACACTGCTCCAAAGATCACGACTGGGGGCACACAATATATGGTGGCTGTCCTCCCTTTCTGCAATTCTGCTTCCATTCCCTAGCTCCTCCTGGCCCTGGCTAACAGCAGCATTTCCACAAAGGGCACTAAGAGTGGCACCTTTGTCATGTATAACTGTGCCCGTCTCGCCACTCTCTTTGAGAGTTATAAGCACAGCATGGAACAAGGTCTTTACCCCACTTTTCCACCTGTGAGCAGCCTGGACTTCTCACTGCTGCATGATGAGGTAAGTGCCTCTGGCTAGAGCTAGCATGTGCTGGAGACTTAAACTCTACCCTCCTCCCAGCACCCTTCTTCCCCCACAGGGTGAGTGGCTGCTGCTCTTCAACAGTGTCCTCCCCTTCCCAGACCTGCTGACCCAGGCAGCAGCGCTGCCCTGCACAGCCCCAGGGCACCACATTACTGCACGTACAGAGATGGTGAGGCGGAGAGAACCACAATAGACGCTGCACACTCTAATCTTTATTATGGTCTGGGGGACAACAACAAAGAGAAGGCCAGTGACTGAGTCTCTGTCTCTAGGTATGCAAGTTCTTGGTGCAGCTCAGCATGGATTTCAGCTCATACTATAACCGTGTACACATCCTAGGGGTAAGCAAGCACACAGCAGGAGGGAGGGGCTGGGACAGGATGGGGGAGGAGAGGATGAGACCAGCAGGACACTTCTCTTCTCCAGGAGCCTCAACCACACCTATTTGGTCAAATGTTTGCCCGTCTGCAGCTTCTGCAGGCTGTTCGTGAAGTACTCCATGCGGGCCTGGCCTTGCTGGGTCTACCTCCATTGAGCCACATCTAAAGCTGCAGAGGCCCTAATATCTGGGAATGGTCAGAAAGTCATCAACTGAGGGAAAATAATAACCCCCACAGATTTTGCTAGAGACCGGGAACCAAAATAAATTGCTTCTGCTTTATCCTAACTAGGAAATGAGGTGTATTCTTGGTTGGCTAAATAATACCACTCACCTCCAGCTCCTGCTCCCCTCTGTCCATGAGGAGGCCCCATGCCCAGCATGCCAGCTGCCACATAATACCTCAGTCATACCAGTTGTAAACCTCAAGCCCCTGGCCTCCAAGAGCACACCGGTGGCCAAATTCAGGGCTCACAGGCCAACAGTCCATGTCAGCCACATCTGGTACATGGTACACGGTACTGTTCATGAAGGTGGGTTCCCCATGCCCCAGACGCCAAAAGGTTAGCCGTTGGTCAATGGAGGCTGAGACCATGAGGCTTGGACTTAGGATCTTGAGGCCCGTCACATGGGCAGCATGTGCACAGGGAACAGAATATTCCTCTAGCACATGGAGCTGGGGCACCAGCTCTGCACCCCCTACAGCCTCTTCCGGCTCTGGCACTTCCACAGCAAGCACAATGACATGTAGGGAGCCATCTTCACTGCCACTGGCTACTAGATGGCCCTCACGTGTGGGCAAGGTGTGCAGGCTGTTGACACCACAGCTGTGAGCCTGGAGGGTCAGGCAGGGGCTACCGAGTTCTGGAAGGAAAAGATGGTTGTCAGGGTTTAGCCTGCCACACAGGTGAGAGCGAAGTGGGAGGCTGGAGGGGAAAGACAGAGCTGCATGCTAGCCACTCACGATAGGGTAGTCCAGGGTCAGCTGGAGGCTCCAAGGCAGTAGAGCTATGATCCAGTACAGTGGTGAGATCCCAGAAAGCCAAGCTGCCATCAGTGGCAGCACTGCACAGAAACAGCCTCCTGGGAGCCAGGGAAAAGGCAGCTGGGTCAACGAGGGAGATAAAGAAGAGTCCCCACACAACCCTTGAGTATGCAGTTCTCACCGCCGCTGGTTAGGTGCCTCATGAGTAAAGGAATGGACCTTGAGGACACACCGCTTGTGGTGGAAAGTTTCAGCTAGGAGCTGCAGTCGCCGCCCAGAGTCCTGTAAAAGAAAGAGCCTGGGGACGGCGGGGGAGCCAGTTCAGAACCGACTGCAAACAACCTCAAGTGTTGTGGCTCCCTGAGTACTATGTACTCACCTCACTGCTCCGTCACTACAGGCTGCAGCCACAAGGGGGCCAAGACCGGGCTGGTCAAATTCACACACAGCAAGGGACATGTACCTGCAGAGACAACACACACAGCCGTCAGGGGGGGCCTGGGAGTAGCTTGCTGGGGCTTGTCCCTGCAAGACCCCACACTCAGGCCCCAGACTGGCAGTGCACATCACCTGGTCTCTGGGTCCACCTTGACCATTCGGTGTCGATTGCGCTGCCGGTCCCAGTACTCATCTAGCCGGTGGGATGAAAGGTGCATGACGTGGCAGGCGAGACGACTTGGGGTGCAGGGGTCTGGAGTGACCATGATGCTGAAACAATGCATCTCGGCCCGCCCCCCAGCAGACACCACATGAGCAGTAAGGCCTGGTCGAGAATCCTGAGAGCCACCTAGGGTACCAACACCCCACACAGCCAGTGCACGCACAGAAGAAATATGGTTACAGACAGCTGTAAGTGCATGAGCTGAGCCAGTGGCTGTGGGGAGTGCCAGGACACAGACAGTAGTGTCTTCACTGCATGTGATCACAATGTCAGTCAGGCCGGGTCCTTCACTGCCAGGCTCCAGGTGGTCAGATTGCATGAGGCTGGGTTCCCCATATTCAGGACCCAGGGTGATGGTGCCCACACGCTTTACACAAGTGATCTCACGGCCATGCAGACTCTCCCGGAGAATCACATGTGGTCGGGTGCAGCCACCCAGAGCCTGGTACAACATGACATCCCCATCCTTGAGGTAGGCAAAGGCCATAGCCGCCTCAGTATCAGAGAAGGCCCAGGACCGATGCCCTCCACCACAGTTGATGATGTGTAGCTTTTCATGTGATCGGGGGCTCCACACAACAAATTCGTTGGCGTGGAAACCCAAGATGACCATGCTCCCATCAGCCATAATGCGTAGCCCAGCCACCCAGTTCATGCCTCGACAGGACTTCTGCCTTAGGACAGGGTGAAGTTGGCCACTTCGCACAAAGAGCTGGTAGTAGGTGCCATCACGCCCAGTCGTATATACGTAGCCACTGTGGCAAGTGACTGAAGTGACACCCTGCTTCCCATGCAGAGAAGGAAGGGTGGAAACAGGGCCCCACTCAGCCAGGGCATCCTCACCCTCACCACCACCACTACCCTCTCCAAGTGCTCCAGAGCCAGCCCCAGCTTTGCCTCCAATTCCGAGATCCTTGAGCAGACCTGGTCTGGAGGGGAACAACAACACAGAGCCCCGGCGGTCCCCACATACCAGGAAGTCACCAGGAGGTAGGAAGGCACTGCATGTGTGCCATCTCTGCTTGCTTGGAGGTAGCAGGTACCGGCAACGTTCTTTGACAAAGATGGACTTGCCAGAGGGTGCAGCTGAGATTTCCAGGCAAGCCATCACCCCACCAGGGCCTGATGCCAGCAACAGAAGCTCCTCGTAGCCACGCAGGGCCCAGCTCAGGCTGTGCACCTTCCCATGGAACAGGGTCAGGTCCACAGCTGCAGTTGGAGTGTTGATGGGGACAACCTTGACACGACCCTCCCCATTGGCCATGGCACACAATCCAAAGCCCTCAGGACCAGGGGCTGCCTCTAGAAGGCAGTAGGACTGAAAGCGCTTGTCCTCTAGCAGCTGCTCCCAGCATTTGACCTCAAGATCATAGAGGTACAACACCCCTGTGTCAGTCACTGCCAGCAGTCGCCATGAGCCAGCCAGTGTCACAGCCTTGAGGGCACCTGGCCTGCTACGGGATTTGAAGCAGAGAGCGGAGACCCCTGAACCTGGATACCCACGTCCTACCAGGTGCCACAGCCGGATGCCTGAGTCATCGCCTCCAGTGATCACCCAGGCCTGTCTCTCATGGGCAGCTATGGCCCGAATCCCACGGCCCTGGTGGCCCCGGAAAGCCTGAAGAATCTCACCTTCATGGCTCCATACCAAGCAGACACAGTCCTCTCCTGCGCTGATAAGGTAATCCTCTAGGAGCCTGACCTGCCACACACGGGCACTGTGCCCAAAGCAGTGTCCAATATTCTGCACTCGACCCCCAGGCACTCGCAGATCACCCACCTTCCAGATGCGAACACTTCGATCTTCTGAAGCTGTGGCCAGCAAGCCCTTACTCTCCAGGTATGACATGCTGAAGATGACACCCACATGTCCACTGACCCTCCGGTCAGGAGCAACAGGTTTGTCTGTTAAACCAGTTGCTGGATACCAGACCAGGAGCTGGTTGGAAACAGCACCTGCTACTATGGTCAACTCCTTCCAGGTGTCTCCAATCAGACAGGCTGAGGAGAGGGTACATCTGTCTGTGCAGGGCACTTCCTGCAGGGTACACCCTACTATGGGGTCATATAGCACCACTGAGTTGTGGCCCAGTGCCAGGGCCATGTTCCCCTCAAGCCAACGTGCATCCCAGATCCAATCAGACATGTTCCACAGGCCAGAGCGCCAGAGCTCCCGGAAGCGACCCTGCCCCCAGCTAATTTTCACAATTCGGAGTCCCTTGCTCCCAAACACAGCCACCATAGCCTCTGTGTCAAGGTCTCCATTGGGCTCTGGTCGTACCCGGAACCCGTGGATGAGGTAGTGCCCAAGCAGGTTCTGTACTCGCTTCATCATCCGCAGATGTCCGCCAAAGTCCAAGCTGTACACCAGGACATCTGGCCCCTCACCTAGAGAAAGGCAGAAAGTCCGATCAGAGCCCCTCATCAAACTCTCAAGTCACCATCAGAGAAGAGACGGTGCGGGGAGAATTCTCAGATGCATTAGGACACACAATCCTGACGATCTGAGATAAACCCTGGGTCTCAGCTTCCATTAGACTTTCAGTGCTGGCTTTCTGAACACCTTATAGTTACCCTGATACTCAGTTCAATCATGAATTCCTGAAACTCACCTAACTTCTCATGCTTCAGACAGGAATCCTTCTCAGTTCTAGACCCCAAATCCTTAGCCTCATCTAATCTATCTCTAGTTGCATTCCTCCCAGTGCCACTCCCCCCCCCCCCAACACAGGGAAGATGATATCCTTTCAAAGGCAATCTTTCTATCGTAGGCAGACAGCAGAAGCCCTGATTTCTAGGGGTCTTCTGTATCTTATAGGTGGGGAGTACTGAGTGCCTCTCAGCCACATTTAGGATAGAGGCTTAGGCATCACTAGCAGCTGGCGCCTCCCCCTGTGTAAGGAGGTCTAGGCTTAGCCCCAACTGAGCCAACACACCCTCGTGAGAAGAGGAGATAGAGACAAGAAATACAGGTTAGTGAAACCCCTTTTCTTGCTTCTAGGTTACATATTCTAATTTTTTTCGTTCCCTTTCTTCAATGTCTCCCATACAGACTGGTGCTCTCAGAGGCTTGTCCAGCACCTCCTTCCACATGACCATTCACATGACTTCTGGGAAGCCTCATCTATCCCACAAATGTGCATCACCCAGACCAACCCAGATGTCTCCAGAAATGGACACCCAGCTGCCTTCTGGCTGCTCCATAAGCACCTCCCACTCTGTGAGCTCATATTCAAGTTCTCTAGGCACCCCTTACCAAGTCACCACCCTCTATCCAACCCAAGCCCAAAATTAAGAAACACACAGCCTTCTCCTCTTATTTCCTCATAAATTCTGTCTCCAAGTTCTATGGATTTCATTGTCTAAATAATTTGCAAAAATTCCCCACTGGCTGGGCATGGTGGTGTGCGCCTGGAGTCCAAGCGCTGGGAGGCAACAGGCCTGGAATTGCTTGAGTTCACAACCTGGGCAACACAGTGAGACCTGGTCTTGAAAAAGCAGCCAGGTGTGGCATGCGCCTGTAATCCCAGCTACCTGGGAGGCTGAGGCTAGGGATTGCTTTAGTCTGTGGGATTGGGACTACCCCAGACAACACAGTGGGACCTAGTCTCAAAAAAAAAAAAAAAAAAAAAAATTCCCCACCAAGGTTACAATGACACAGAATGTGACCTGTTAATCTGAGGTGATAATAGCCCCTCAGGCCATTCCCAGTAATCTCAATCAATATTTAATAAACATGTGTTGAATATCAATTATAAACCAAATAACTAAATGCTGGAGTAGTGAATAAGATAAACAGAGACCCTGCTCTATGGACTAGGCAGACATAAACATCGTACCAGTAAACTACACAATTATATTTTAGTTAAGTTCCAAAAAAAACTATATAGTTTGCCTTAAAATAAAGTGGGAGAGGGCAGGGCATAGAAAAATACATAAATAAAATGGGAAAGTATAAAACAGTGGTTCTCGGCCAGGGAAGACTTTCCCTACTAGAAGACATTAAGTAATGTCCACAGGCATTTTTAATACCTGATCTTAGCCAAAAGGCTGAGAGGTGATTTACAGACATTTTCTGGTTGTCACACTGGACATGTATTACTAGTATATAGGATTAGAGCCTTGGGGCTGCTAAACAACCTCAATACACAGACAGTCCTTGACACACAAAATGATCTGATCCCAAACATCACTAGTGCCCAGACTGAGGCACCCTGGTCTACTCCAAACAGACTGGGAGAGGGTCAGAAGAGGCCACCTTGAGAACATTTAGTTATTAGCCAGAGGAAGAGCACCTAGGGGGCCAAAAGGGAGACCAACCTCTCTTCGCAGAGAAAACAGCAAGTGTGATGGCCCTGGATAGAACAGGATATGAAGGGCTCAAGGATGGGCTACAGACGATGCTACAGTGAGGATAAGAAAGACAATCACATGGCTTTGAATGAGGGCAATAAAGGTAGAAAATAGGTGTCAGATGTATTAAGTCAAAAATCAACCAGACTGGCTTGGAGAGTGAAGCTTGGGCACATGAGAGGCTAGCGTTCCACCTGATGAGTTCAGGTAGACACCGAAAGCGGTGAGAGTATTTCAGTTTGTGGGTACCTATTTACTTGGGCCTGGAACTCAAGAGAACAGGACTGGGAATTTAGAGTTTAAGTGCACATGCATGGAATTTCAGAAATGAAACACTAGAAAAGTCACTTCGGCAGTCACAGTAGCAGGTGAATTCACTCAGTTTTCTAACCTACAATTTTCCAAGCTAGTCTCCAGCTTAAAACCATTCAATGGGATCTCCCACTACCTTTAGGGCAGTCATATTCAGGCCTAAAATGGTTTGGCCTGTGTTCATTATTCCAGCTGCTTCTCCTCCCAGACCGCACCCTGCTCCAACCTCACAGAAATTCCCTCCTTACCCCAAAGTAACAAATTCTCCCTCTGTATGCTTACCCTCTGTCAGTAACTCATTCCTTTCTTTTTTTTTTTTTTCTTTCTTTTTTGAGACTAGGTCTTGCATTTTTGCCCGGGGAACCACAGACTCAAGCAATCCCCAACCCCAGCTTCCCAGGTGGCTAGGATTACAGGCGCGCACCACCACGCCCAGCTATTTTTTGGGGGGACTAGGTCTCGCTGTGTTGCCCCGGGTGGGATTCGAACCGTGATCCCCAGGCCCTGCTGCGGCTCCATAAGCTGTCGCTTACAGGCACTCGCCCCCGTGCCCGGCCCATTCCTTTTCTAATCCCAGTTCACTCTTGCGTTTATTTGGGTTTCTGCTTAGCGATCCCCTTCTCCAGAAGTCTTAGGAGTTTAGCACAGAACACAAACCCGGCCTCCTAGTGTCCCCCCAGTCTCCATAAATAGGTCAAAACCGGGTTATTCCTACATACCACACACTTCCCTCTCCTGGGGCTGGAAGCAGCTCACTCAAGGTGCAACAGCCTCAATACTCTTAAGAAACTCAGCAACACTACTCGTCACTACTAACGTCCGGTCGAGCCTCACTGCTCCCCTGGGCTGGCCTATGCTCCCCGACCTGACACTCCTTGGAGAGGCATTGACAGAGGATCTCTTGGACCCCACAATCTTAGAAGGAATCTCAGCCCTCCCCTCTCCAAGCACTGAAAGCTCTCATGCCCAGTTTTCCGCGATTCCGTCCTCTTCAAAGAATTTTCCATCTTCACCTTGCTGGGAGCCACCTCACCCACACCGGACCCCGAGAGGCCACACCCCTAAGACTGCGGGTCCCGCCCCCCGAAAGACCACACCTCTGGGCCCTCCCGTTGGGCAGACCGCCTCAACCCGCTCTCCCACCGCTCCCTCCTCCCGCCAACACCTCGGAGGGGCCACGCACCTTTCTCTCCCATTCCCCAGGCTCCGAAACGACTGTATTTCCCCGCACCTTCCGCGAGACACAACCGCCCTTTCCACGTCTGCTGCAGCTCGTGAAGGACCTGGGCAGCGACGCCAGTTTTTTTTTGTCCTTAGGCTCCCCGACTGGGCTTCTTTCCCGCCATCTGCGGGCTCCCTCCCACCTCCTGGCCATCCCGCCGCCTGTCCTCCTCTGGGCATCCCTTTGTCCTAACGGCCCCACACAGGCGGGCGCTGTTTCTCCGCCGGCTAACGCGCGCCTAAAACCAAACCTCACCCGCCAACAGCCGGTCCCCCACGCACTCCAGACCCGTGACCGGGAGGAGTATGAGCTCCGAGGTAGCCCGCGGCCAAACGTAGTCCTCGTGGGCGTCCATGTCGGCCCCTGAGCCGCGGCAGCAGCCACAGCCAAAAAGACAGCTCAGCTCTCGCGAGAACGAGCCTTCCTCGCGCACCGCGCGGCCGCTCTCCGGAGCCCTTAGCAACAGGTAGCCGAGCCCAGGGTCTCCCGCCGCCGACGTCCAATGACGACCCTTCGCCCCTTCCAATTCGGCTCATGATTGGCAGGGGGCCCCTCGCCCCTCCCCCTCACGTGACGTTCTCAGAGGCTTCAGCTCTGGCCCCCACCGCCTAGCCCGCACCCCCCGCCCCCAGCTTCCCTGGCCAGCAGCTCAAAGCTGTGATTTTTATTTAATGGGGCAGCAGGGTCTGTACACAATAAATATGTGAATATAGGACTGTGTCCTAACCGCGCTGGAGGTGGGAATGGGGCAAGATATCGGCCAGGCCTGGAGCTGGACTAGCTGGGATGGCGGGTCCCTCTCCCACCCACCCCACCTCAGGCGTAGATGACCTTCCATTGGGGGCCGGGGTCAACTCGCCCCTCAGAGCTCCACGCGGGCATCGCGGTAGGCCCGGTCCAGCGCCCACTCGGACTGCGAGTCCGCGCCCCCTTCGCGGGCCAGGCGCGCCATCTCCTGCTGGAACAGAGCCTGCCGCGCCTTGCTGGGATCCACATTGATCCAGTTGTTGGCGATCCATTTAGTGCCCCGCGTGACCAGACAGCCCCCGTGCAAGGAGTAGTCGTCCACGTCGCCCACCCAACCTAGGAGAGGAAGATGGTGTGAGCAAGACCTTAGGGACTGACCTGAACTTGACTTCATATAGTCTTAATTTAGGACCTGGCAGTGGTGGAACCAGTGTGCACACCTTCAATAGCAATTTTTGGCCCTTGGGCTTCCTGGGGGGCTCAGCATTTCTCCCCAATCTTTCTAATACCACCAGATCTCTGCACCCAGCTTTCTTGCTGCCAGGATTGTCCACAGCCCTTTCTAGCCTGGATTGATGAGGGACTCCCAGCCCCAGTGAACTAGAAGACTGTATCATCGGGTAATTACAAGGATCAAGACAGCCCAGGAGGCCGCACAGATGTAGGCTGCTAAGGTCATTGAGGATGGTCAAGGGTAGCACTAGGGTAGAAAATCATTTCTAGGATGGCTACAAGCAGCCCACCAGGTAACAAGGAAGAAGGTGGCTAAACAGGAAGCTTCTCTCAGGGTACCCCCTGGCCTGGTCATAGGCCCTTACCCTGTCCATCAGGCAAGTAGTTGTACCAGAAGACTGCTGTGCCCTGCCGGGGCTTGACACGTAGGTTCCCCTTATCACAGTGCCTCCGAGTGTCACGGAGGTCAACGTCATCCTGAATCAGACTCTGTGGGCAGCAAGGTAGTGCGGTCTTCATGCTGCCCCCATTGTATAGCCAGGAAGCCAAAGTTGGCCAGAGGGAAACCAGCCAGATGTGCCCAGGGGCCCCTCATCCCAGATCTAGAAGGAAAGGTACTACGTTTACCCAAGGCCCTGTCAGCCCACCAGAGGAACAGTCCAGTTGGCCCTTACCATTTCATCGTAGGTTCTGTTGTCTGCTACAGGGAAGACTGTCTCACCCCCACCGGTGACGTTGTTCAAATAAAACAGCACAGTCATGTAGCTGAAAAGCAGGGGGATGTTGAGCAGGTCCCCAGTGGCAGGTATTCCCAGTATCCTGTGGGCAGGATAAGCTGCCCAGGTCCCAGGGGCCAGAGGGGTTTACCGGGGTCAGTGACAACAGTGCCAAGCCAGTCCTTTGCACAAACCTAGTCTTTTCCAGTGTTTTTATGACTGAGATCACACTTGGTTAAATTATGTGACCCTAACCAAGGGTCAGCTGGGAAAGGTTGGCTTAGCCAAAGCAGCACGATCATACAGCTCGTGCTCTTCAGGGCTGAGTCAGAGGAGTCACATAAAGAAGTGAGACCTGCCTGTGCATCTTGGCAGGGAGGGGGACACAGCTTCAAAGAGAGAAGCTGTGGCCTCCAGCAGTGGAGACAGGTTGACGCATAGGGGAGTGGGCAGAAATATCTGGGGGTCTAGTCTTGCTCTTGCCTCAAACTTCTGGAGGTGGGTTTCAGTGTCTGTGGGTACCTTAGTCTGGCCACTAGGACAAGATGGCCACCCCTTTACTGTCACTTGGTAGATAGTCTAAGGGTCGAGGTAGGGGTATCCTTGACTAGACAGCCCAGCACTCTTTCCTGGCCCCACACCAAGAACCATGCTCATAGCACACGACTGTACTTGTGTCATCATGGGGATGCCTGTTGTGGGAGCTGAAGGCCCATGTGAGAGGTACTTGCCGACAGGAGGTCTCGAAGGGGACAGACTCGTTGGCTACCAGCTTGGTATGGGAGCAGATGGTCTCTGGGTACACAGGCCCGCTGTCCACATGGGCATGGTAGTGGCCTCCCTCACCATACCGCACAACCTGCAGCGGCTCGCTGAGCTCCACAATCTCAGGTGACAAGCGGGTAAGGCGCAGCACCCTGGGGAGTAGTGAGCATCCAGCTGAGCAACCCCACCTATGCGTAGCATCCTGAAGGAGCCAGCCAAGGTGGACTCTGGGCCTGCCACAATTGTGCCCCTGCCCCCAGAAGCCCCCTGAGCCACCCCATGCTGGCCATAGAGGAGAAGGAAAGGGTTACTCATGATGAACCCTTCTCCCCAGATGGATGCCAGATAGCCATTGGGGTGGGGGTGGGGGAGTGATTTTCATTAGTTTGAGGGGCATTTCCCCCAGGAAGGAGGTTATCTAAAAATCCCTGGCTGCTCAGGAGCAAAGGGTCCTATTGACGAGGTAACAGTTAACTTCTCTAACATGTATTTATTTTTTTTTTGAGACTAGGTCTCGCTATTTTTGCCCGTGGAACCGCAGGCTCTCGTTTCCCAGGGTACCACAGACTCAAGCAATCCCCAGCCTCAGCTTCCCAGGTAGCTGGGATTACAGGCGCGCGCCACCACGCCCAGCTATTTTTTGGAACTAGGTCTCGCTACGGGGCCCAGGTGGGACTCGAACTGCGATCCCTAGCCCCGGCCGCTTCATAGGCTGAAGCTTACAAGCACGAGCCACTGTGCCCGGCCTCTAACATTTGTTTTTAACCCCAAGGTGTATTGTTTGCCCACAGTTAGGGTTCATTTGCCTTTGTTAATTGCCTGTCTTTGAATGGATTCTAGCCTTGTCTAACAGCTAGTCAACTCTGTCCTCAGGGCTCCAGTCAAGGACTTCTATGGGGGCTCTGCACCAGGGAGGACAGCCCCAGGTGCTCACCTCTGGCGTATGGCTCGCATGACGTGATGGGCCCCTTCACCCTGGTAGAGCCACGTGTGGTGGCTGTTTCGAACCAGCTCACTGGACTCCGCCTTGTGGTTCCTCATGTACTTGTGGAAGTCCCGAAGGTCCATGTTGGAGAACTCCTGCAGGCTCAGCACTCCTGCACAGGGCACCCACCATCAATGTCCACCAAGCCCACTGGGGAAGCCCTCGTGGCAGGCTGCACCTTCCTACGTACCCCAAAGGGACAAGTAGTTTCTGGCTTTAGGCACTGGGAGGGGGGGTCAGGCACCTGCTCCCCATCTGGACTCCTGGGTCGCATGAAACTGGCTTCTGTAATATCAGGTTCTATGGGAAGGCCCAGAGAAGTTAATTTCCTCAGTTTAACCCCTGATTTGGCCCCCAAAAGGAAGAAGCCCAACCACTATTAGATTGGCCAGAGCTCCAAAGAAAGCTTGAATCATGTGGCCTGAACCCTCGGTCAAGAACTGCCCCTGGTCCTCCAGCCTGGCTCTATAGAGTGTGGTGGCCATCCTCCGGTCCTGTAGAGGGTGAAGAAACAGAGCAATGGGAGCTGGGTTTTGTCTAGGGCCTTCTGTACTACAGAGTGTAAACTGGGGCTGGTTCCTAGCGCTTCCCTGATGACACCAGGCTCTATGCAGAGCAGAATATACCTGCCCAGTCCTGACACTGAGTTACCAGTCTACCTCAGCAGAGGAAGCCAAATGAGACCACTCTTCCTCTGTAGCTGTTCAACCCACAAAGCAAGGACTCCACCATCTCAGGGTTCTAGAAGACTAGAGGTTTTAGTTCCATGTTATCCTACTACTCAAGGAAACCACCCTCTACCCATTGGCCCAGATTTCTGTACGGAGAGGGGTCACTCAAGTGTACAGTGGGCTAAGCCTGCTACTACTCTGTACCTAGGGGCAGTAGCAGCAAGATGTCCCTCCAACCAGATTCTTTGTTCTGGTTTTAACAGCTATAAGCTCATTCATCTGAGTCCTGTTTGTAGTATTTTCCTAAGTTGATCCAGAACTTGGGTGTGAGGATAACTGTACCTTAGAAACCTCCCAGTACTATTACCAAAGGGATCACATGACAGCTTTCCTGCCCAAACCTGAGCCCAACAGCACAATTCCAGGTGAACAAGCAGGAGGCAAGGGAGCCCTGGGCCAGACAGGGAGGCTGTCTGCTGAGGTGGAGCCTGTGCCTGGCTGAAGAGAGGTAGATAGAGCAGGTTGAACAGCTTAATTTAAGGGACCTTACTGCCGATTTGCCAGTCAGCAACCCAAATTCTGTCTGATGAAGTCAAAAGCATCTCCAAGAACTGCCCTCAAGGTGAATGGGAAGGTCTGGATCCTGCCTCTCGCCCTGGGTTGAGAGCAAAGATAGTCCTCATCTCCTCATCTCAGAGGCTACCTGGCTGTGGGGACAGGAAGCTTACAGGGACAGAACTGTGGCAAGGTGTGAGCTCACCATCACCATCTGGGTCAGCCTTGATTGCAGAGTACATCTCCTGAATGTTCTCCGGAGTCATCCACCGTCCATTTCCCAGGCGTGTCTGGGCGAGGACCTGAAGCGCAAGTTGATCCTTCACTGGGGTGACCCCCGTGACAGAGAACAATAAGCACACAGACAGCTGCCCAGTTCGTGCTGTAGGGCTAAAGGTTCAGAGACGAGGATACACACAAGGACACAAGACAGTTGAGTTCCCTGAGCTGAAGGGAGGGTAAGCAGAGAGTCTATAGGCAACTGGGGAGAAGCCCAGGAGAGCACTCAGAGACCTGAGCGTCATGGGCACTCCCAGTCCTCTGTGTGACTTCCATGGCGAGCACTGTTGGCTGGGGAGGCAGATTACCACGGGTGAGGAAGGACAGGCCAAGACCTGGGTGTGAAAAGACAACAGCCCCTAGGAGGTGACCTGACTAGGGCATGATGACCAAATAGGAAGACCAGTCTCAGTAGTAAAGCACTCTGTGTAGGCCAGGGACCCCACACATCACTAAGACTTCGCTTAGAAGCCTGAGATGAGGGGCATGCAGAGAAAGATGGAGACTTCCAGCCATTTCAAAGTCACCATGCCATCAAGCATGAGTGCTTTGGGGCTCCCAGCCATGACAGTAAGGAATCTAGATCTCAGGCAGTATATGACTCCAGTACTATGACAATACATGCCACCACCACTCAGGTGCCACCTTCTGGGATTCCTAGGATAGTAAGGGCTCTTCAGAAAGGAGGAGACCTTGATTCTATACATGCCCAAACCTGGGGTGGCATCTGACTCTTGGGACCAGGGCCAAGCTGGACAAATGACTTGGTCACCAGAAAGACAATTCTGGACGCTCCCACCCTTGCCTACTCCAGGCACCAGGATCCCGACCTCACGGAGCTGTAGGCGCCCATCACGGTTCTGGTCCAGCAGCCGGAAGAGGTCCAACTGGCTGACCTGCATTGCGCCCATTGCCTCTTCATACTCTTCTGTGGGCAGGATCTGGCTGCGCTGTAAGCCCTTCATCTGTGCCAGGTGGATGATGAGCCGACACTCCTCATCACTCAGGAAGCCAGGGATTTCTGTCAGAAGAGGAGGTGGGTGAGGCCAAGGACTGGGCCAGGGTGCTGATATTCCCAGTACCTTCACCTCCGCGGTGCTCCTGGGGCACTCCCTGTCCCTTGGGGATCACCGTCAGCAAGATTTCCACACCCCTTTACATCTGCTCTGGACGCTGACACCAAGGCTGGGTTTCTTATGCAGAGGGTGGCCAGCCTCTCTTTGAAGCTGAGAGCACACATTTTCAGGGGAGTCTGGGAGGTAGGTCAGAACTAAGCTGGATGTGAGTTAACTCACCTTAGGGTGGGACCAAAGGCTGAACTGGAAGGTTAACCTCCACTTCTTTTTATTTATTTTTTATTTTTTTGAGTCTAGGTCTTGCTATTTCTGCCCGTGAAACCGCAGGCTCTCGTCTGGGGTACCACGGACTCAAGCAATCCCCAGCCTCAGCTTCCCAGGTAGCTGGGATGACAGGCGCGCGCCACCACGCCCAGCTATTTTTTTGGAACTAGGTCTCGCTATGGGCCCCTGGCGGGACTTGAACCATGATCCCTAACCCCGGCCACTTCATAGGCTGAAGCTTACAGGCATGAGCCACCATGCCCGGCCTTGGATTTTTTTTTTTTTATTGAACTTCTTGTTCAAGAGAAAACAAACAGTACAGGAAATGCAGTGCTCGAGGCCCAGCCTTGCCCTGCACTCTCCCACATGAGTGGGCATTGCTCGTGACTGACCATGGGTCATCAGGCAGTCCATAAGCAGGCTGAGTTGCCTCATCGCTGAGGTCAGTGGGGGTCACTCAGGTCTTTGTTAGATCTGGCCTCTAAGATGATGCCCTCTATGTCCTTTGCTCCCCCAGTTCCTTTATAAGAGGTGCCCCCTGCAGTACACACAGAGCAGTGCTGTGAAGCTCAAGCAAAGATCAGCCAGGCCTCAGGCTTGGCTCCAGTGGTTGGAGGTCCCCGCACTCATCTTCATGGACAGTCTGGTAAACACCAGAACATCAGCCTCCTACCCAGAAAGCCTACATCCAGTGGCCACAGGCACTTTCAGAACAGGAGACTGGGCCCTGCTTCTTACTTACTCCTGGGAGGTGAGGACTTCCTTAAAAGGGGACCAACGGGCCCACACAGGAACTGATTAGAAAAAGGCCATGCTGCCACTGTAACCCCTTATAAGCCTGAGGTCAATCGCTTCTCTGAATTACACTCCCAGCAGAAAGCTCCAGTCAGCTTTCCTGCCAAGAGGAAGGAAAATGGACATTCTGAGCCACTTTCAAAAAGTGATAGCAATAGAGCTATTTAAAGTGATGACGGCAGATCACACCAGTAGCATAGATGCGTAAGGCACTGTCCCAAGCATGTCATCAACTCCTTTCCTTCTGTGTATACTTATCCTAGCAAGTGAGGTTTGATTAATTCCCCATCCTATGCAGAGGACACCAGTGAGAGGAAACCAGAGAGAGGCCAGTGCCCAGGCCATCACACTCAGGCTTCACACTCGTGGCCAGATTCAGATCCATAGGTGGGTAACCTTGATGTGGTGACAGTGAGGGCAGGACAAAGGTAACTGCCCCTGGCATGATGGACTGTACCCTGGCAAACCCTGAAAGAGTGTGAGCTATGCATGCGGTGGGGTAGGGGGTTGCTCCTGGACAATGGGTTACACCAGATTGCTAATCAAGCAAATCACCTCCTGACAGCTTAAAAAAACAAGAAAGAAAAGGAAGCCACATAAAGAAAACACAGGCCCAGGTTTCTTCAGTTTATTAAGTGTCATTTATATGGTTATCTGGTTATCCACAGGCCCAGGCCCAAAGCCAACCTCTGCAGTCCCCTGCCAAGTGCTAATCAAATGCAAATAGCCCAGGCCAGCAAGCTGCAGCCTATCCAGATGGGTCCAAATACCTATGGGGCAAAATTTGGTTCCAGGGCTATGGGGTATGTGGACCCAGCCCTATAAAGCCCTCAACCTCAGCCCATTAGTCTGAGAGCAAGTGATGGATCAAGGGCTGTGGCTGTCTGTGGCGCTAGTAGTGCTGTGGGATGATGCTGGTGCAGGGGCTCCCTGGGGCTCTACACCGTGTACACCCCCCCCACCATGGCACTGTGCCACATTGGCTACCCGGCGATGCAGCTGCCCAACCTGCTGCACCGTGACACCATAGCAGAGGCCATCCAAGCAGTCAGTCAGCAGGCTGCCCCTGCTGGCCCGGGAATGCCATCCTGATGCCCACCTTTTCCTCTGCTCCTTCTTTGGCCCTGTGTGCCTGGACAGGTAGGGCTGGGGCTCCCAGGTACAGGGCTGGAGGAGGCAGCGGGGTAAGATGGGGGCTCTCTGGCACTGCGCACCTGTCAGTGCTTGACACTGACATGGCTGGAACAGAAGATGAAGGACTGCTTTGTCCTCCCTGTTGCTGGCAGGGACAAGCAGGTCCCATGGGACAGAGGAGACAGAGGCAGGGGACCACCAATGGTGACTACACTTAGTCTGGATCCACAAATCACCCAGGGCTCTTGAATGTCAAAGCAGGGCAAGTGAGATGCTTGCTTTAGGCTGGGGAGTGGCACCAGTTCCAGCTGATCTGGGAGCTTTTCCCCTCAGCCAGTCTACAAAGAGCAAGGCCAACTCCTCCTCCCCACCATACCTAGTCTGTGAATATGTCTCTCAGGTCCTGGGCCATTCCCAGAGACTTACAGTGACCACGGCGGCAGCAGCAAGAGAGGACTGACCTTTTAGGACCCGAGGACTTGTTCTACATGCTTCGTCAAAACCAGCCCTGGCGAGAAACTGCAGTATCCTGCAGGACTTTCTCCCTCTGAGCCCAGGAGTGAAGGTTCAGAGAGCAGGGCCTCTCCCACACGCCTGCTAATGTCCACTATCCTGGAGGGGGAGGTGCACTGGAAAGCAGCCAGGACATGGGGAGGGGAGGTGGGGGAACAGAAGACTTAAGTGCTGGGAGAGGGAGTGCAGGGTGGAGAGCAGAGATTCCAGCATGCAGAAATCCAGGCAGCAGGACTGTTGCTAGGTGACCAGGGCTTCGTTGCCCAGCAACAGTGGAGTAAATGGCCATGCCTCAGTGCTAGGAGCACTCAATGCCCAGCCAGGAGTCCTGGTCCAAAGCACCCTGCCAATCCACACTTTGTAGGGTCATCTACCCATGCCACAGTTTGTGTGAGGCTGTGCGAGCCAGCTGTGCCCCCATCACGGCCTGCTATGGTTACCCCTGGCCAGTCATCCTGCACTTCGAGCGCTTCCCCACTGGACATGGCCTCCGTGTCACAGCCATCTCCAACGGTTCCCGCCCTGGCCATCCAGGTGAGTCTCTGAATAACTTCTAGGCTGGTTTTGCCCTCACTCTGCCCCTTGAGTAGCCATAGGCACCAATTAGCCCCACCTTTTCAAATCACTTGCCGGAGGGGTTCATCCAAATGAACTCAGGAGGGAAAGGGACCAGTCCCGGTAGCTGCCTTTCTCAAAAACAGTAAAGGAGGGGAGAACTGGGGGGATCAGCACTAGTAACTCCTCCCACCCACCCTCTTGGAGCCTGGTGGGAGCCTCACTAGGCCCCTCCCCACAGTGCCACGAGCGAGCTACAGGGACTGCGAGTTGCAGGAGGTCCACTCAGCCAAGGAGGTCCTGGACACGCTCTGCACCAACGACTTTGGTGAGCTCCTAGTGGTTAGCACCCCTTACAAATGACTTCCACCTTAGTCTGGCGCCAGGATAAATGGAACAGGGGATACCCAAATGCTGCATCTGCTTAGAGCTGAAAAATAAATTCCTTTAATGCATGTGGGAGGGATATTGCTAAAACAGCAAAACAAAATAATCTGCAAAGAAGGGTGGCATCCAGGAGAAGAGCTGTTTTTAGGACCGACTGAAAGAGCAGAGCCTCGGACAAGAGGGTTTGGTTCCCCAGGGGGCCCACAGGACAGGGCACAGCTATTGCATGCATCTCCAGCCCCTGTCATCCCATTCAGCAGTGAAGGTTAGATTTTCCTGGTGCAACGGGTCATGCTTGGGCCCCTCAGATGGTGATCTGGACTCTCGGCTAGAGGTGCTGAAGGCTGGTCCACAACCTTCTTCGAGGCAGGCATGCGGGAACCTAGGTATGTGCTGAGTGGGGAGGTGCAGGGCCACCCGCTGCTGGTAACCACAGCCTATCCTTGGAGCTAGAGCCACCAAAATTTGTAGCTGGCCCTACGCAGGTGGCACCACCACCAGTGCCCAGCCTAAGGGCTGACACAGGCAGGGACCGTAGATATGGTCTCTGTAGTTGTCTTGCAAACTATGCGCCTCTGAACACATACAACCTCCTCACCCCCACCCTACCCATCATGGATATTTACAGACCGGAGTCCAGAGAAGCCCCAAGACTTGCTTAGGAATGAGTGAGCAGAATGGAAGCCCATTTCATGGTCACAGGTAGGGGACCCTTCCTGAGCTGGCAGTGCTCTATCTGGACAAAGACTGACCAGCTCCCTAGCAGTTGTGTGTGCGGGGGGACAAGACCACCTTTCTATTCTTCCCAAGTGTGGGATGCCCGCAAACCTCAACCTCCCAAGCTGAGTCTTAGGACACAAAGTCTCAGGTTATGCTTGCGCTGAACTGAACGCTGCTTGTCAAGCCTCAGACAGACTCAATGATACCTGCCTAACCTTTATTGAGTCCACAGTTCTGCCAACCAGCAGGCCTGTGGACCATCATGGGAAGGAAGAGGGGTATGTTCCCTCCAAGAAGCTGCATTAAACTGTGTACTAAAAACTTGAACTATTAGGTAAACTAAAATTCTTTTTTTTTTTTTAAGACAAGGTCTCGCTATTTTTGCCCATGGAAATGCAGGCCCACGTTGCCCGTGATACCATAGACTCAAGCGATCCCCAGTCTCAGCTTCCCAGGTAGCTGGGATTACAGGCGTGCGCCACCATACCCAGCTATTTTTTGGGGGACTAGGTATTGCTATGTTGCCCCAAGCGGGACTCAAACTGCGATCCCCAGTCCCAGCCGTGACTCTACAAGCTGTCTCTTACAGGTATGCGCCACCATGCCCGGCTGGTAAACTAAAATTCTTTCCCTATTTCTGGGCCTTCGGTGTTCACCAAAAAGCAAAGAGGTCTTAAGTAGCTTTTCTTGCTACTTTGCCTGTGGAACCTCAGGCTCATGTTGCCCGGGGTACCATGGACTCAGGCAATCCCCAGCCTCAGCTTCCCAGGTAGCTGGGATTACAGGCACACCCCACCACGCCCAGCTATATTTTTTTGGAACTACGTCTCACTACGTGCCCCTGGGCGGGACTTGAACCGCGATCGCTGGCCCTGGCTGCAGTTTCCTAGGCTGCCGCTTACAGGTATGCGCCACCATGCCTGGCCTCCATCTGTTTTCTGAAGCTGAAAAAGAATATATCTTGAAATCCTATAATAAAGCAATCATGAATTTAATATAAATTGTTCTGTGTACTGGTGACCAATTATGTGTTTACCTTGTAGAGTTAAGAACATGAACTAAAACTCTTGCTGGTCCACTGGAAGCTCCACCTCTGCTCTTGGAGAGGGTCCCATATTCGGAGGCACCTGGCTAGGGACATAGTTGGAGGCCACTGGGAGCAAGCGGGCAGCTGCTGAACTGGAGGCGACTGCCTCGTAAGTCCCTCCAGTCAGCTAATAATTACCAGCAGTAGACATGACTGGCCATTGGACACTGTGACAGAACAAATCAGGCCCTGCAGCTCACCTCCAAACTCAAATAAAATGTAGTTTCCAATGATGCTAAGTGCTGAGTTCATGCAACAGAGCATTTAAGAACCTCCTATGACCTGTTTGAGGCCCAGACAGTCTCTGAGGATGGGGTGTCCACAGAGGCCTGATGGAGTTGAAGGCACCCTCTGTGGGAAAAGCCAAGTCTGAGACAATACTGAGCTGAGATTCAGTGCAGGGAGTGAGGGGGGTGGCAGGAGTGAGGCTGAGGAGGAGAGAAGACCTTGGGGCACCAAATGAGACTTAGAAGTGAAATGGAAAATCTTGGAGACTTTAAAGGGAGGGAATGATGAGCTCTGATCAGCTGTTTGAATACAGAATGAGTGGGTTGGGGTGGGCGGGAGGGAGAAGTGAACTACACAAAAGAAAGCAATTTCTTCCGAGATAGGACAATGGTTCAGAACTGGACAGGATGAAGTCTTCAGCTGACTTCAGGTGGTCCAGTTCCCTGGGAAATCCTACCACAGTCAAGTAGGGATTTACAGGGAACTCAGGGTGGTGGCAGGGTTTTTATTATTTTTTTTATTTTTATTTTTTTGAGACTAGGTCTCATTATTTGTGCACGTGGAACCGCAGGCTCACGTTGACTGGGGACCATGGACTCAAGCAATCCCCAGCCTCAGCTTCCCAGGTAGCTGGGATTATAGGTGCGTACCACCACGGCCCAGTTATTTTTTTGGAACTAGGTTTTGCTATGTTACCCCAAGCAGGACTCGAACTGTGCTGCGGCTTCCTAGGCTGCCGCTTACAGGCATGCGTCACTACACCCGGCCTAGAGTAGTGGCAGTTTTTGTGGCCCAGGTCCCATCTGCCAAACTGTCCTGCTCTTAGAGACAAAGGTGGAAAACAGGAAATGTTCCCCAAAGGGAGAGGCAATGTTGGAGATGGAGACACCCTGGGCTAGACTCAATCCTCTTGCCCCAGCACATATGCAGAACACCTATCCCTGCCACCTTGGGTCCCCAAGGCTGAGCGTCATTGGTTTGGAACCACAGCAGCAGCGCACAGGTGGCAGCATCCCCAGCACATTCATTTCTCCAGGCTCTGCCTGCCTCCTTAGGGTGACAGTGGAGAACAGCTCAGTGGTCAGATGAGCAGACATAGAAGGTGGACAGACTCTGCTTGCTCTTGGGGTGAGGCTTCTGATCTGGATTCACCTCACACCAGAACATCTGGGAACTATCCTTCCATGGACAAACTCTCCCCTAGGTTTCCCTCTTATATCAGGGCTTCTGCTAAACACTGATCTCTTCTTCAACTGTCTCAGCTCATTTCACCAAGCAGGAAATGCCCAGACTTTCTAGGTAAAACCAAGAGTCATTTGTAAGCATTTTGGAGGAAGGACTAAAGCAGAGGTTCTTGCTGCAGCTGCCCAGCTCTAATCAAGCTCTCTGTAATCTGACAGTGGAAACAGAGACCCACCTGGTGATTTAACCAGGATCAGTTTACCAGTTGTCAAATCTCTGCTGCTTCCTGTAATTCCCTCTTGGTGACTCCATGTTTCTCATTCCCTGCTTTGTAGGGCTTAGATGAAATAGCTGCGTTTCAGGAGGTCTTTGGCCTCATGGCTCACCTAACGTAATATTCTCTGAATTAATATATACAGTCCCAAGAACGCTGATGGGAGAACAGATGTCTGTTCACTACAGTGTAGTAGTAAAGCAGTGAGAGTGTCCTTTTTCCTGATGGCTATATGGCTTGATCCCATACCTTGTTCAGATACCTTTCTCAGGGAGGTCTTCCTTAGTCACCCTTTTAACTGGGTCACCAGTTAGGCACCCCAGAGCTTCAACTGGGGTTGAAAAATCTGCCTTACTTGCCTGTAATCATTTATCATCCCATGAAACAAGAGTATTTATATAATTATTTATTATCTGTCTCCTTATTCAAATGTCAGTTTCAGGTTGTGATGGTTGTTCTTTTCTCCCTCTTTTATTCAGTACCACTTTCCCAGCACTTCAAATAGTGCTTGGTACAGACGTCAATGTTATAATATCAATAATAACAATAATAAATAATAAATTTTTAAAATATTTATTTATTTAAAGAGACTAGGTCTCACTATATTGCCCAGGGTTGTCTCAAACCCGTGAACTCAAGTGATCCCTAGCCTCAGCCTCCCAGGTAGCTGGGATTACAGGCATGTGCCACCATGCCTGGTTATTATCTTTTTTTTGAAACTAGGTCTCTCTATTTTTGCCCATGGAACCAAAGGCTCACGTTGCCTGGGGTACCACGGACTCAAGCAATCCCCAGCCTCAGCTTCCCAGGAAGCTAGGATTACAGGTGCACGCCACCACAGCCAGTTATTTTTTTGGAACTAGGTCTCACTACGTTGCCCCAGGCGGAACTCGAATCATGATTCCCAGACCCTGCCACAACTCCATAAGCTGTCGCTTACAGGCGCCTATGCGCAACCATGCCCGGCTACCATGCCTGGTTATTAAATAATAACCTTTTAAGGTCAGCCTCACAAGAGGACTGACATAACCTATTTTCCCTTGAACAGCACGTACATGAGCTCACTCTCAGGAGTTGAGGGATTATATCCCAGGAGTAATGGCAAGCGTTCCGATGCTCTGCTTTGATTCAGAGCCCCTTCCTAAAGTCCCCTACACACTCCATCCCCTAGCAACCAGGATCAGTTCAGGGTCCACAGATAAATGTGTGACTCAGGCAGGGTACCCAGGGTTGGACTAGGTTCTATGTGGGGCAAGGTCATGTCTCACACTGGTGGTCCTTGAAAGATTCAGTCTTCACAGTTAACATGTTTAGTTTTTTTTATTTATTTATTTATTTTTTTGAGACTAGGTCTTGCTATTTTTGCCCATGGAACCGCAGGCTCTCGTTGCCGGGGTACCACAGACTCAAGCAATCCCCAGCCTCAGCTTCCCAGGTAGCTGGGATGACAGGCGCACACCACCATGCCCAGCTATTTTTTTTAGAACTAGGTCTCGCTACGGGCCCCAGGTGGGACTCAAACCGCGATCCCTAGCCCCAGCTACTTCATAGGCTGAAGCTTACAAGCACGAGCCACCGTGCCTGGCCCACATGTTTGGTTTTAGAGTGCAGGCTCTAAAGGCAGGCTGGGGTCTAACTGTAGCTCTCTGGGCCTTTCTCATCTCACAGAGGAGTTGGAAAAATGAAACGAAAAGGTCCCATGAAGCCAGCACCTAACAAGAGCTCAGAAAATATGTGCTATGATGCTAGTACCAAATGAGATCACCTTGGAAGACTAAGGAGACTCCTCAGAGCACTGCTAACCAAGACTGGTGCCTCAGGCAGGCGGGTTGGGGAGCATCTGCTTCCACATTTAAACAGCTGGCTTCAAGGCCGGGCACGGTGGCTCGTGCCTGTAAGCTTCAGCCAATGAAGCGGCCAGGGCTAGGGATCGCGGTTCGAGTCCCACCTGGGGCCCGTAGCGAGACCTAGTTCCAAAAAAATAGCTGGGTGTGGTGGGGCACGCCTGTCATCCCAGCTACCTGGGAAGCTGAGGCTGGGGATTGCTTGAGTCTGTGGTACCCCGGGCAACAAGAGCCTGTGGTTCCACAGGCAAAAATAGCGAGACCTAGTCTAAAATAAAAAAAATAAACAGGTGGCTTCTCCTCAGATGACAGAGTTCATTTTGGGAATGAGATTCCCACTCTCCACCCCAAGATCATCTAGAACCTGGTTATCAGTCTCTCTCACTCCCTCCCTCTCCCTATTCTAGAATATGACAGAATCGATGGTGGCAGGAAGTGTTCACAGTTTCAGTGATACGTTCAGACATCAGCCTGTGGGTCGTATTGCTCCCTTATTTAATGGAAGTTTGAGCAGCAGAGAGCAGGGGTCATAGAGGGGTGTGTGAAAAGGTCACCTTATTATGGAGGTGGATGCTGGTACTTCATTTTGGAAAACATCTGGGTGGAAAAAGAAAAGGCTATTTTGAAGCAGCCATTTTCAAAACAGAAGTCACGTGGTCAAAATGTGCCTCAAGGCTGCTAGTGAACCAGCCCCTGACCCTACCCAGGAGCAACGGACAGACTTACCGAAGAGCAGCGGCTTGAGGCTGAGGGTTCGGATGAAGTGATCCCTGTCTGCCACCAGCTGGACCTTACGCTCATGCCCCACCTACGAGAAAGGGGCACAGCGGGCAGCTTGGGTGCCAGGCCGCGCCGCTGGAGGAGGGAAAAGCCACGGGGTGGGGTGGGGGGAGATGCGCTTGAGGCGGCTCGGAGCTGCTCAGGCCCGGGAATGAGCACCGGCAACCGATCATCGGCTCATTGGTGCAGGGCCGGGAGTGGGACGAGGCAGGGGCCCTCACCTTGATTCCCTCCAGCCGGGTAAGGGGACCCAGGGTTGGCGCGGGCCCGGGGCCCTGGGCGCGGCGCTGGGGCCCCGGGTCGCTGCTCTCGTCGCCGTTGCTGTAGTGCACGAAGAGCAGCAGCGCCAGCACGTTGCCCAGGTAGAGGTGCACGAACACCATCAGCACCAGGAAGTAAGCGCGCGAGCAGATGCCGCGGGGTTTACATAGCGGCCGCACCGGCGCGTCCTCGCAGTCTCCCAGCCCAGCGGCTGCCCCGGTCCGGTAGTGCTCGGGCGGCGCCCACCGAGGGCTTGTGGCCTCGGCTGCGCTGGCCTCAGGCCGTGGGGTTGCCGCCGCCGCCGCCGCCATGGCGCCCCAGGTCGCGCGCGCGCTCAGGGGAGGGGCAGCAGGGATGCCCGCGCCGCGCCGTCACCCGGACAACCGCTGCCCAGGCCGCGCGCGCCGCCTTCGCCGCGAGACGCTGCCCAGGGATGCAGCGCTGACCTGGAGCTCCCGCGACGTGTCGCGCTCCCGCTCCCGCTCGGTGTCTCTGCGCCTTGGACTCCGGCCCGCACCGCGCACCGCGTTTCTCTTCCCGAGCTGATTTATCGTTGAGCGGAGATGGACCTTCCCCAGGGCCGAAGCCGGCACCCCCACCCCCAATGTAGATGCAGACAGTAGCAGGACCATTCAAAGAGCAGCCTACCAAACACTGCTAACGTATCTGTTCCCGGGTTAAGACTCCATTTCATTCTCCCGGAAAAATACGTCCTTTTCCTGTTCCCGGGAGAAGGGTGGCAGCAAGGAGGCAGCGCCAAAAGATGACTTAATACTGCGGAGGTTTGGGGGCGCCTTCGAGGCCAATAACTGCGCATGTAATGCTACAGAAGCCACGACTTTCAGCACTCTCCAGCGTAGGAGACCAAAAGTACCTTGGAGGTCAGCTCTGCGGTTGGTCTGGACCTCCCATGGAGGCCTGAGGGAGTCAGCTTTTAGGAAGAAGCTGTCCTGTGTACACATTCGTAGGGACGTAGGGACATGGAATCCAGTTTGAGGACAGACTTCCTGGGAAAACTTCAAGGCCAGACAAGTCAGATTCTTAACAGTAACCCACAGGAATGCAGCAGGTGGTTAGATAAACAGAAATGCCACTTGCTCAGAGATGGCACAGGGAAGCGGGCAAAGGGGACTTGTCCATAATTGAGACTCTGTCACCTCAAAGAAAAACCAAATTACTGCTAAATATGGATGTAGGGGAACATAACAGTGGCTAACTGCCAACCTCTTAATTTCCTCCTTGCTCTTTGGGGCTGGGTTATGCTCAGACAGAGCCACACAGGCTCCAGAGCAGAAGTCAGACCCAAGGCCCAGGTGGATATGCAGACAAGAACAATACAGCCACTGAAGTCAAGTCCCAACTGTCGTTTATCTCATTGCAGCCCTCTCCTCCCAGAAGTCTGCGTTCTCTGATCTTATGGCAAGTCCACCTCCTTAACTCAAAGATTCTACAGAAGTAGGTTTTACCAGTGACCAAGTACATGATACAGTCACTCATCCTTAAGGACTACCTTGTTGCAACAAATGCAGAGATCTGGACATCTGAGTTGGGGAGGGGAAGCAGGTATCAAGTGGAATTGTTGTGGTTTAATCAAAGCTAGAATGTTGAACAAGTACCACCAGAAGGAGTGCGAACTGACAGCTCTTCAGGAAAACAGGTAAGCCAGGGACCCCTACATGGAGACGAAGACAGAGCTGCAAGAATTTCACCCCTTCTCCCTGAACTGAATTCCAAATGAAATTGTTGAAAATGTTTAATTTAGATGAAAATCCAATCACCAATGTAGGAGTGCTGGGACTTTCTGTAGCTTGTCTTTAGTTCGCTCTAGTTAGAAGTCTCCCAATTTTCACTACCACAAAAAATACAGTAGAAACAAGTAAATTTTCTTCCAAAGTCATGAATCCCCTTAGTCACTTAAATAAGGTAAATGCCAAGTATAAGCCAGATACGGTGGCTTGTGCCTGTAAGTTTCAGCCTATGAAGCAGCTGGGACTAGGGATCATGGTTCGAGTCCTGCTCGGGGCAACATAGTGAGACCTAGTCCCAAAAAATAGCTGGGTGTGGTGGCGCATGCCTGTAATCCCAGCTACCTGGGAAGCTGAGGCCGGGGACTGCTTGACTCTGTGGTACCCCGGGCAACGTGAGCCTGTGGTTCCATGGGCAAAAAGAGCAAGACCTAGTCTCAAAAAAAAAAAAAATAATAATAATAATAATGCCGTCATAATTTTACCAAGGATCTCAGGTTTTTCGGGTATCCATGAATGCTGATACCCTTTTCACTTTAGTCTTTAAAAATCTTTACTTAGACCTCCACAAGATATCCCTTAAACTTTTTTAAGTCTACAGTCTCACTATGTTGCCCAGAGTTGTCTCGAACCCGCAGACTCGATTCTCAGCCTCAGCCTCCCAGGTAACTGGGATTACAGGTGTGCGCCACCACACCCAGCTCCCTTAAACTTTTTATGAACCCCTTTCTCCCACCTTTCTATTACCTGTAACCACTGAGGTATGTCTGCCACCGTACAGTCACCACCCTGCTAACCTAGCACTGGAGACCAGAAAGCAAACAGGGAAGGATGGAAGTAGACTCTGAAGTCTACTCCACCTGCTGTTGGCTCTGCAAAGTTCAAATCATAATTTCTTGGCTTTTGAAAACCTCTCACCACTCAGCCTGGTTCACTGCATATAGTGGCAGTTGCACCACAATTGCTGATAAGGTCAAATCTAGGCTTATATACTAAGTCATGTTCTCATTTACATGACAAATGTCATTACATGACAAATACTGGATTTACTACCCAGTTTCTAACAGCAAGAACGTATCTTTGCTATTTACTAGCAGTGCATTATTCACTTTGAATAGCTGTGTAATGTGGACTATGATCACACTTCATTCAAGATGGGAGGGCTAAGTGAACGTAGGCTCAGTCACTGTTAAGAGATTGTCTTGTGGGGACAGGAACTGGTCTAACAAGCCAAAATCAATGGCTATGTTCTAAGTGTCTGAAGTAGAACCCAGTGCACAGGGACTGCTCAGACTGCTACATGAAAGGGAGGGCTGTGCGGAGAATCCCTAGTCCTGATTTTGTTAGAAAGTGCCATTTTTTTTTTTGAGACTAGGTCTTGCTATTTTTGCCCGTGGAACTGCAGGCTCATGTTGCCCGGGGTACCAGAGACTTAAGCAATCCCCAGGCTAAGCTTCCCAGGTAGCTGGGATTAGAGGCACGTGCCACCACGCCCAGCTATTTTTTTGGGGGGGACTAGGTCTCGCTACGGGCCCGGTCGTGGCTTCCTAGGCTGCCACCTACAGGGATGCACCACCATGCCGGCCCAGAAAGTGCAACTTTCTCTTATTTTTAAGACCATCAAGGCTATGGTGCCCCTGCCCACTGGCCTGCAGTGTCTGCTTAAGTAAAAATATTCTCTAGTGACCAATTCCACCTGTGTCCCTCAAATTCTGGAGGCTCCTAGAGGGTCATGTATCTTTAGACCATGTATGCCCAGGTGCCCAAAATGGGGCTTGGCATATCTAAGGTCCAGAGGACTAGCAGTGTCTGGATCCTCTCTGCCCTCCACATGTTGTCCACAGCTTTGAGGCTTTGACCCCCAGGCTAATCACTGAAGTGGCAGCCACTCCTGATACCAGCTGAAATCCAATTCCATTTCCTGACCAATCAACCCTTTGGGTTAGACTGCAAATATTTCCAGTTCCTGTCTAAAGTCTTCTTTTCATAGTTCTTAGGCCCCTGTGAAGTCCTCAGTCCCTCCACGTGGACTCACTCCTCAGTCCCTCCACACCCCCGCCATACTCCACAGTTCTATGTTCTCACATCTGCGGGAGGGACCCAGGGTCTTCAAGTGAGGGGGCTTTTTTTTTTTTTTTAAAGGCTAGGTCTTGCCATGTTGCCTGGGGAACCGCAGGCTCAAGCAATCCCCAGCCTTAGCCTTCCAGGTAGCTGGGACTACAGGCATGCGCCACCACACCCAGCTATTTTTTGAGACTAGGTCTCGCTATGTTGCCCTGGGCGGGTCTCAAACCCGCTGACTCAAGCGATTCCTAGTTTTGGCCTCCCTTACTAGACTGGGATTAAAGGTGCATACCACCATGCCTGACCAAGTGAGGGGCTTATTATTTCATCCAGAACTGTCTTCAGATCAGTTTTGGGGTATCTGATAGCAATAGGGAATAGTTTGGAATTAAAGGAGAGTCAAAAACATGAAGATATTTTACTTTCCTCTACAGCAGCCCCCTCCCCAAAATGCCAGGAAGGGAACAAAGACAGAGCAGTCAAACCAAAGGGGACTTTACAACCATCCAGAGGAGCTGGCCAAGGCCCTTGTTTGGTGTTCACTGGCCAGAACCCCGAGGCACTGGCTAAATAAGAGTCTTGGATCCTCTGAAGAATGACACGCATGCTTATAATCAGAAAATTTCAGTTTATTTTGAATAAACCACTCAATTTTGAGCAGATGACATTGCCTCTATGAATCTTTTCTTTGAAGAAAAACAGGTATCTGGTAAATTCATGAAAACACTGTCTTCCTTTGTCTTCTATTCTTTGTAGGGCAGAAAAATTCTGCCAGGTTTTTTTCATCTTCCTGATGATGTTAACAAAAGACAGCCACTGGGGGGCACAAAAGGAACCTCTTTGCTTGTGAGGGCTGCAGATTGCAGTCTGGGCACAGAACCTCCTGCAGTTCCAACGGCTGGGGCCACAGATAGATCAAGCACATAAGTAGTAGATGTGCAGTTCCAAAAAAAGGCCCAAGGATGCCTAGGATGTGACTTAAAGTGCAGGCTGCAGCTGTGGTCCTGTGCCGTGGCAGTGACACAGAAGTGACTTGGTGGAGAGGAGAGGTGAAGGCTTCAGATATGAGGATCTTCCATGTGCCAACGTAACAGTCATACTCCAACCCCAGGTTCTGCAGCAAGTACTCTCCTCATTCACAACTGGATCCGCACTATCCAACTGGATTCATTTGCTACAATGACTGGGTCTCCCACGTCACCCTACAATCCCTCGATGGTGGGGAGGAAGGGGGCCTGCAGTCAAGCCATGAGCCCCAAAACCCCAAGAGCCATGGCTGTCCTCTGTTTTAAAGAGTGATTCACTTTTACAGCTTACATGGTACCTGGGGAATTGCTAACTGGAGGTGAAAATGTTTGAATATCAAAGAATTTTCAACATAATATTCACAGATCTCCCTAGTAACTCTTCCAGGAGATCAAGGAGGCCATGTCAAGTATAGATAGCTCTTCCAGACTCAGAATGGAGGCACTGAACAAAAGCCAGAGAAACCCCAGGAATCACAAGTGTAACTTTTCAAAAGCCCATAGGACTAGGTTCAAGACAGGCAGAAAACCATTCAAGCCACTTGCTCCTTTGCGTTCAATTGTGCAAAACTGGCCCTCTTCCCTGGCCAGCACAGGAGTTGAGAACACAAACCCTCCTGCCCTCAAATTCCCAGACCCTAAAGGCAGTGTCCTCTAATAGTTAGGAAGAGTACCCAAACCCCAGAAACTGCTGGACACATTCCAGGAAACAGAAAAACAACTTGTGCAAACCTGAACCCTGAGCCAGGAAGACCAGTGCCCTCAGGCAGGCCACGCTGAACTCTGCCCCTGAAGTCCACCTGAGGACGGTGTAGCAGGCCAGTATCAGCTATGGCCAAATATGACCCTGGTCAGAGTGACACCACTTAAACACTGGCAAGAAGGGACCAAGACAAAAAAAATTTATTTTGAGGAACAATTTCCTTTAGAAGTGGATCTCTATTTTTAGAAGACAAGGTAACACTGTGTTGAACTCATGTCCTCTGGTCGGGAGGGTCCACCTACACTGTGCTGTGGGCAATGGCCTCGAGCCAGACCCCCAGGTAAATTCACTTTCAAGAATGAAGATGAGCCAACAAATAGTGCCACCAGAGAAAATGACAGGTCAAGGCAAGACCCTGTTCTATGTCCTTGCTGCACTGTCTCCTCACTGCCAACGCATGGCAGGTATACCTGACCACAAAGACCAGGTAGGAGGTATGATGTAATTCCTATGCTCCATGCCTGTTACACAAGCCAACTCAATCCCCCACTATCTGCCATCATGTTCTTTCCTTAGGACGCCAGCTATGGCCAAACACATGAGAATCTGGAAACCAGAGACCACCCTGGGGTCCTCCTGAAGTAGACATTCTGAGGCAGGGAAGATGGGCAGCATATGTTATGTTCTAAGTAAAATAGCTAGAGGGTAAAACACTCCAATGCCAATTTATTTTTAAAAAGGGTTCTGTGTAATTCTATGGTTTGTCACTTTTTTGTGTGTAATTGTACAACCATCGAAAATTATATGTTGTAATGATCTAATACTATTAATAGTCATTCAGAAAAAACTTTCCCTCCCTCCCAACCATCCAGGGGGAATTAAAGTCCTGAAAAGAGGCCAATTCAACATGGCCTCTACCCTGGTAGAAACAAAAAGCAAAAAAGATGAGAAGAAAACAGAAATCAACTAAGAGGTGTATGGCCAGTGTCTCTCAGGAGTGGGGCCCTGGCCATTGCCTGGGATCGTGAAAGGCAGAGCCTGCAGCATGCAGTATGGCAGCCGGGAGACCTCGCAGCCACATCTTCCTCACTCCGGCATGTTCTTGTCTCAATCTAGGTGTCATGGAAATCCTTCAGCAAGGTTCTCCTCCGCTGCTCTGCTATGTGCATCTGGTTCTCTAAGTCCTGTACCAGGGAAGCAAGATAGCTGCTTGTATGGCCTAGTACCACAAGCAGGGAGCAGCCAAAGCCATGCCCACCATATCATGAGCTTTGATGAGTCAAAAGCACTACCCTTCCCACCCTTCTCAGTAGCAGTGTCCAGTCCATATGCCAACAAACCCGGTCACCCGAGCACGCGAGCTCTCCCTCACCTGCATTAGAGGGTCCGAGAGGAGAGCAGGCACTTACCCCTCTGTCATAGCTGTCTGCACGCTCCACCTTCCATGACAGGTTTTCAATCTCAGCTTCCAGCTGAGCCTGCTGGTATTCAAACTGTATGGGTAGAGCAGGAGGGTCAAAAGGAGAGGGGGCTGCAGCCAGGGCAGGGCCTGCAGATGGAGGGGCAGACGCAGCACCTCAGGCTCGCATGAGCTACAGACAACCCTTCACTGTCTTCAGAGCAGTGCTAGTCCCTGTACCCAGAGCCAGAACCCATTTAAAAGGCTACACAAAGAGTAGTCAAATCCACTTCCACCCCCAAGAAAAGCCACTGAAGAGAATGTGCCGACATATATATGCACAAAGATGTTCCTCACCATCTTACTGTAATAGTGAAAAATAGAGACTAAATGACAGCTGCAACTATCAGCTGTTGTAAAAACAACAACAAAAGAACTATACATACTTTAGGACCATGCACGTTAGGCATCTCCCCAAAGCATGGGTACTGGCCTTCTGGTGGTTATGGACCTTAGCAGCAATCACCCATAAACAGGGCTGCTTACGAACGAACTTTAACAATATTTGCTTTACTATTAAACAAAATGCCAGTATCACCTATTTTAGAGATGCCTAGAAGAGAAATGAAATATTGCAACTGACAGTTTTATTCTGATTTTTGCACTCTCAACAACCAGGTTATGGTCCCTGCTCTCCTGCAAAGTGCTGGTTGAAAGGGTACCTCTGAAGCTAGGAGGGCAGAAGAGGATCACTTTGCCTTACCAGCTTCTTCCTGGGTCCAGATTCCATATAGTATGCATACGGGTAAGTGTACTGCAGGGTATATCGACACTGCAATCAGAGAGAAGGGAAGGAACCTTAACCTTTGTGAGCTTAATGTACGCCACCTCAGGTGGCTTCTAAAGTTCTTACTCCACTATGCAAATTAGCCTGGTTCTAGATATATGGGCCTGAAAGAAATGAGGCCAAGCCAAAGAAAGAATGAATTGGGGATGACATGGGGAAAACTGAAACAAAAATGGTCACAAAACATCCACATTCCTTTTCAAACTGTGATTTATTACCAGCAGCTGCCTCTTTCCTCTTGAATCGGACATCAGAGTCCACACACCTATCTCAATATTTGTCCAAAGACAATCTCTTATTTTCCTTTGAGTGATGCATGGATGGGACAAAAGGAAAAAAGTGCTCTAGTTTTCCCTGCAGTTCCTTCCCCGGCAGGTAGAGACACTGGGATATTCTTTCTGGAAATCCTCTAGACATCCAGAGATGACTGTGCCCACAAAAAACAGTCTAGGGAAATGTGGAACCATGAGCAGAAGCACACAGGGTTGCACAGGGTGCTGAATTCCTTACCCTTTATATTGCCTCCCACCCTCAGAGGCCTGACAGGCTCAGGTACTGAACAGGGGATCAGAACAGTGCAGTGGTTACAGACCTTGGCCAAGAGCTTGGCAGCATTCTGTAGGTACTGCCAGTCGATCCACGTCCCCAGATTATTCATGACCCTCTCCTGAATTTTCTCGTGAATCCGCTGGTATGTCTGTGCCTCCAGTTGCAAACTCTTGTTATGGTTTTCCCACTACAGGGCACAGAAGAGGAGAAAGCTGCAGGAGTTCCAGGAAAGCACAGAGGTTCACACAGGAGTGTAGCATAAATATCCTGGCAGGCAGAGCGTGGGTACTGCATTCCCATATAACAATGAGAACTGTGTTCTGGGGAATGTAGGAGAGGGACCTCAGTCCATACCTCTATGCCGAACAGCTCTCTGACAGATGATTCTATCCCTCTAAGGCAATATGCTAGTCCTGAGGACTAAGGAAAGCGACATACCCACTGATACACTATACTGAGAAAATGAGCCATGCTCTGTGAGTTTCTAAAGGGCCCCACGGGAGGAAATAAACTCTAACTCTCACTGTAGTCACACATCACTTAACAATAAAGATACATTCTGAGAAATGTGCCAGGGGATTGTGTCAATGCAAAATTAGTAGTTGATTTTGTATGTATAGAGAAAATGAAAGATTAAATCAAGCACAAGGGAAAAGGATGTTATCAAGAGACAGGGTAGCCCACATC
>PVHY01006679.1:0-15574 GCA_004024945.1 Uropsilus gracilis
AGCCCCAACACTCAGAACAGCCCCAGCTCCAACTCTAACCCTCAGCCCCCACTCCAGCCTTCAGCCCCCAGGCTCCCAGATGCAGCCCCCAGCCCCAGCATCCGGCCCCAGCCCCAACCCCAGCTCCAACCAGCCCCAGCACTCAGCACAGCCCCAGTCCCAACACTAGCCCTCAGCCCACAGCTCCAGCCTTCAGCCCCCAGCCCCAGCTCCAGTTCCAGCCCTCAGCCCCTATTACCCAGCCCCAACCCCAGCCCCCAGCCACAACCCCCAGATCCCAGTTCCCAGATCCCAGAGGCAGGAGAGAATGAAAAGCACTTTTGCATTTATTTTTTATTTAACCAAGGCCCATGTCCCAATTGGAAATCTATTCAGAAGAAGCAAAGAAGGAGCTATTTGATGGCACGGAAATGAAAAGCATCCTATTTGGTCGTGGGATTAAGTGTATCTCTGCAAAGCACCTGACAGTGCTCAACGATCTGCTGCAACAAGAAAACAGCATCTCCTTTGGTGTCCTTGCACACCACTCAGGCAGAGTCGGGTTCACAGGCTGCAGAGCCACAGGCCTGGATGCCACGGTTTGTTGCCACCTAACTGTAAGATTCCATCTATGGGAAGAGGATGGACGCCCTAAGAAGAAAACATCCCATTTTGACCTGTTTCTCCTTGTGACCAAAGCATTGAAACTAGAAAAGCTGTTTTGCAGAGAGCAATGCTTACAGCAGCACTTCATCCTTCATCCTCTACAGGTTGTGAGAGCCTCTGGACATGGCTTTTTTTCTACTTGGCTCGAATTCTATGAGGCAGAGAGCTCATTGTTGCTTTACCTGATGCCCATGATGTTCTCAAACAGCGCTCCCAACACCCGGAATGCAGGCACCAGGCAAGCTTTTCAGGTTCTTCTAAGATGGTTGTTATTGACTCATGGGTGTATTAAAGTGTGATAAATCTAAGCAGAAGATTCGAGATGCATGTGACCCAGGGATGTCAACTTCACATGCTAATCTCGTAGGAGGGTCTGATGGTAAAGGCAGGTAGTACCACAGCAGTTATTGCACATCGAAGATTCTAGCAAGATGAGGGGGGAGCAGAGGGCAGACAAAAAGCGAAGGGAAATGAAACTAGATGTGTGTGAAATAAACTAAAAAGGCGGGGTGTGCATCTTCGTTCATTGTGGTGGTGGTGGTTTCTGCTTACTGTTTTGGAGTACTTGAACTCAGTACGTGAGCTATACAACCCTTATCTGCTGCATGTGCAATTAAAAAAAAAAGGATTTTGCGTTCCCAAAGCAAGAGAGAGGGGAATTGCACTATTTGACCTCTGATGTGAACCTTTAGGACAACATGACCTGGACAAATATCCATAAAACAACAAGAAGAAAAGATTTATATGTGTGCATTTTAAAAGCAACTTCTCTGCTCATCGGCAAAAGAAAGAGGTTATGCAGAAAGGAAGGGAAACAGATAGAAAGACGCTTCACATACCCATATATTTTATTTTTATTGGCAACTTTTAGATGATGTGATTCAACTCAATTTACTTGTGTGTTTTAGTGTAAGTGGAGAGAGAGAAAATAAAGAGAAGAGAGGGAGACTTTACAGAAAAGTAGAAACTGTGTGTGTCAATAACATCAAAAACTATAGTGTATATTTATTGAGAGCTTAGCAACAATGTAAAAATAAAACAGGCAATTCTTAATGTACCTAATAAGTCTTCAATTTATAAAGCTTAAAGTAACTCTTCATTCTGTGCTCCATTAAGACAATCACCATCTTTTCACAACAAAAGAGTCTAGGTGTTTATCTTATATCCCCAATTCAAGCAGTTCTGTTGCCATCAGCTTAGTTATTTCATAATGTGCAAAAATCACTTTAATTATATGTCACAACTCTTTCATTTAAATGATTGTTTCAAATTCAATGGAAGAATTTCTTAAAATCCACAAGTTCAAGTTCATTTGTATTTTATAAAGGCACCAAGACAGGAAACATATATAATTTCTGGGTACAAATAAACACCTTTGCCTTCACCACCCCCTCCCCTAAGTTCCATCCACTCTGTAACTGCCAAAGCTGCAGTTGTCCAAAATACATGTCATATATCTCTCGAGGGATCTGAGAATGTTCATACCTCTACCTAACCCCTCACCCCATCTCTAAGCTCCATCCCTTCATCTGTCCTTGGAGAAGGTGGGAGTTGAATACAGGGAGCCACCTTGTCAAAGAATCTACAAAGGTCCTGGTTGCCCAGTATCTGTTCTTCCATAAAAAGCGAGTTTTTTTTTTAAGTCAACAGGTGCATTTAAGAAAGAAAAATCAAGCCTGAATAATAATGTCCTCTGTTTCATGGGTTAGAGAAAAATAGCTTCTAGCACTGTTGATCATTACCCAGGAAAGTGGCAGTCGAAACCTGAACGGGTGCCATTGGTAACACTGGTGACACCCTGTTTCTCTGTTTCTGGTGACTACCAGGAGACCAAGATGCAGTGAGAGGCAAACTCTGATTTCAGAGTTAAACTTCTCAACATTACAAGCTATTGAATGCACTGTACAGAGCTTGCTTAGCTGATACTAGCTTTCTACAGGACACCACTCAAGGTCCTATTCATTTTTTTTTTTACATTTAGGGATTTATTATGCAGCACGGCTCTCTGTACTCCTAGATCTATTTATCCCATTATCCTACCTTTATTCCTCATTACGCCTCCCCTTGTCTCATACAAGTCTATGAGATAATAAAGGGAGATTCCTGTTAAGTTAATAAATGAATTAACAGTTTTGTAATACCGTCTCTAGTGCAAACTTTGCTGGCCCCCAAACACCCTTTTTGAATGGTTTAGACATTGGCCTAATTTTTAGATTACATTGATATCAAATGTAACCCACTCTACTTATCTCATGGTCATCAAAGAGATCTAGCATTCTTACAAAACCCTGATTATAACTATTTGTCTTACAGTGATCAGCTAGAGAGGAAAGTGACAGGAGGGGAGTCAGGAGAGCAATTGAGTGGAGGACTACATCTGGGATTCAACAGAGATTCTATTTAGACTTAGGAGTGCTTTCTGATAAGGCGGTTCCTTACAGTCGTCCATTGCAGGACTGCTGGTCTCCTCCGGGTTCTCACAGCTACTGACAATGGCAACTGCACTGAACGACCTTCTTCTGACCTTGGTGTCTGATGTCCCGGATCCTCGGATGGGTGGGGCTTTCTCCATGTTGTGGAGCTGTTGGTCTTTCCAGTCCAACTGCTTGGCGCTGCAGAAGGGGGCGTACACTTCAACACTCCCCTCGAACTGCAAGCAATTTACCTTGTAGTATTTTCTCTTCACTTCCAAGACATCATTAAATCTGTGGCCCCAGAGAATTTCTCGAGGAATATAAGAACTCCTGGATTGATGGGAGGTCCCAGTGGAATCCCCGGTGTAGATGAAGGTCACCAAAATCTCAAAATTATCTTTTGCCACCGCTTTGCGGTCCAGGGTGTACAGCGGACTCTCGTGGTCAATTTCATGGACGATTGTTACTGGGGTGACAAGGATGATCTGGTCGTTGACTAACTTTAGATCTTTAAAGGCCATGGTCATGCGTCCTTCGTTGTCTTCCGTGTAGCGGAGCAGCTGGGCTCGCACTGTACCCTCTACCACGTGATTGGGTCGGAAATCACCGATACGCCACATAAGACAGAGTTTCCCATCTCTCATGCCAATCAGTGCAAAATAGCTGAACCGGATGGTCTGGGCTCTCTTGCGGGCGGTTGCCATTTTGGCCAAGGCGGCACCGATGATGAAGGTGTTGATGATGCAACTCAGGATGGACTGAAGGATCACCATGAGCACGGCCATGGAGCACTCTTCAGTGACACAGCGGTAGCCATAGCCGATGGTGGTTTGGGTCTCCAGGGAGAATAAGAACGCCCCGGTGAAAGAGTGGACGTTGTCCACGCAAGGCGTGATGTCTGGATCATTGAGGAGATCTCCATGATGGAAGGCGATGAGCCAGAAGACCGAGCCGAAGATCAACCAGGAGAGGACGTAAGATAAAGAGAAGATGATGAACATATGGCGCCACTTGGTGTCTACAAGAGTAGTGAAGATGTCCACCACGTAGCTGCCCCATTCGCCAAAGATGTGTTTGAAATACACATTGCAGCTGCCGTCTTTGTGCAGAAGACGTCTTCTTGCTCTTCTCTTCTCAGCAATGATGTGCTCTGGGGGGTAGCCCGGGTACTTGGGGTCCACGTTGACGATGGGATAGTTGCTGCTGTAATAACTCATTTTTGCTTGTGCCCTTGGGGCATTGAGGCGATGGTAGTGGTCCTAAGTGGATTGTTCCTTGTTGGTTTGGATTTTCAGTTACACCCTAAGAGGAAAAAAAGGGCAAAGAAGCACACTTTAGCGTGAGATTTTAATTGCTGTCTTTCTAGCAATTTGCCCAATTTGCAGCAATTTTGTGCCATCTGAAGAAGCTAAGATTTCATTTGAATGATAGAGACATTCAGTATTGATTACTCATTTCAGCTCCTAATCCAACTCAGTCATTACAGGAACAAAATATGCAATTAGAAAAAATAACATTTTTTTTATATATGTGTACAACTGGAGTAAACACTATAATTATCCCAAATGAAGTCACACTACCTTTTCTGTCCCAATGTAAGAAAATGACTTATTTTTGTAGACTCCCCCAGCATGAGGGCATTTTAAAAACAAAATCCTCTCTCATGCAAAAAGGCAGTAAGTCAGATATTTATCTAGCATCTTACAGCTTTGTGTTTCCATCAGATGCTTCCCTTAGAAGAAGGAGGCTCTTTAGAGTTTCGATCTTTATGTTAAAATGGAACTTACATGCCAGTTGCTGTCATCCAAAGTCCTTCCCTTTCCACATCTGCAGTTGCTTTTGCTTCCACAGAGACTGTGTGCTGCCCAGATGGAACAGAACTGACAGGGATGCTACTTCAGTTTAAACTCCTTCACCCTAGCTCTACAATTTGGTCTTGAGGGGGAAAAGAAAAAAAAAAATCTCTCTTATCTCCAGAGGAGTTAAAACCACTCCCAGGTGAGCTTTCAAGAAGGTATAAAATTGCCCTGCCTTTGTCTCCTAACAGTCATCCCTCTCCAACACCCCCACCCTACTTCTTTTTCTTCTTCTTTTTTTTTTTTTCTTTGACACTGGAAACTTTTCTCTTTCCCTCTGAATAGAAACAGAAAATTTGCCAGAGTTGCTAATCTTGCTTTCCTCTTAAAGGGAGAATGGAGCCCTTCTCAATTGCTCCTCTGCTATTCCTGAGCGTTTCACAGTCATTTCTGCACAGCATTCTACTTCTTCCTTAAGTGGAGTCTTTAAAAGGTCGGGGGATAGACATTCTGATCACCCTCCTGAGGGAGGTCTGACGTGGATTTCACAAATCAAGTGTGAAAGTACATGTTTAAAAAATGCAATGTCTAATGGCCTTTTGTGACTTCTCTGCAGAAGAGGGACCTGCAGCCTCATTTTAATGTAGATTAATTGAGCAATTATTAGTCTCTCTAAGCTCTGCAGGGGCAGGGAGACTTCAGAAGATCCAGCGAGTCTGCTGCCCAGAAATGCAGCAACAATGAGAAGGCCCCCACCCCAATTCACCCTGCTTGAGACCATTCTGGGAAAGGTCTCACAAATACCTCACCAGACTTTCCCTCCCAAGCTGCAGCAAGGGTTAATTTTTCTCCAGCCAGAGGGAATCAATTTTCTTCTCCAGGGATCAGGGCACTTTACAATAAACACTTTGTTTGGTGGGCTACTGTGAGCACAGAGTCTGCTTAAGGCCAAAAATCCTACCCAAAAGTCTTGTCCAACTTTCTGTGTGTCTCCCAGGCCCCCATGCCCCTCCCCCCCCAAGACACCTTCCTGGTACCACCACCACCACTGCGTACTACGTCCACCAGATCGCCAGGTCTGCTTTGAAGAGTTACATCCTCTCTTTTCTCAACACTTCAACTGTGTTTGGGGGACGGAGCTGTAAAATTTCACCACGTGACCCAGGGCTGACAAAATGCTCACTGGAACATCGAATGTGAGCTATCTCCCAAAGTTTTGCCCCATCCTATGTCCCTCCTGGTGGGGTCCTATGTGATGAGTGGGTGAGGGACACTGAATAAACAGAAGCTGCCCTGGTTTCTGTCTCTGCTCTCTCTCACCCAATTATTCCAAGCATGAAAATGGGGCCAGTTATCATCAAAAGCCCACAGGATTTCAAATTAAAAGGCAGATTGGGAGATAGGATTGTTTAATGTTTCAGGACTTCCAACCCAGTTCCTTAAAGGGAACTGCACATTTTGTGGGAGCCTGAGAATAAGAAAGCACAGCTTGTAAATCAAGAGTTACTGGGAGACGCTGCTCTTTTCCGCTGCCAAAAGAACAAAATGCAAAGTCTCTATGTGACATGGCATTCAGTTGGCATCCTTCTGAAACCCAGTAGTACCAACAATGGTTAGAAACCAGTCATTTTATAAGTACCTTCAACAGTATGCTAATTGGCAAATGAATTTTCAATGAATACCAGCTACAAGTGAACAAATTTGAATTATTTCTGAATCACAAAACCCTGTCAGGGATACAAGTTGCAGCTGTGAGAATTCTGCACCAATACCACTGTGTCAGAAGGCTAACTGCAATCTCCATGTTAGCTGGGCCAGATAAAAGCTTTCATCAGATCCTGTGAGGTGCTTACATTTATTTACTTGTTTATTTTTGAGACTAGAACTCACTATGTTGCCTGGGGTAGTCTTGATTCTGCAGACTCAAATGATCCCTAGCCTCAACCTCCCAGATAGCTGGGATTACAGGTGCCTGCCTCTGCGCCCGGCTGCTTTTCCAAGAGCTAGGTCTCCCAGGTCTTGCTTTGTTACCCTGGGTAGTCTCGAACCCGCGAATTCAAGGGATCCCTGTCCTCTTGCCTCCCAGCACTTGGATTATAAGCATGCACCATCACACCCGGCAGTGCTTAAATTTTATTTGTCGAATTCTTTCATGTTCCAACCAAGCAAGCAATGTGCTTTTTCCAAGACATATTTCTTTAAGCAAAATGATAATTTAACCTATGATAATGTTGCCACCATTTTATGGGGTTTGGATCTGATGAAGTCCCATTGGGAACTTTGAGGACGCAGGCCAGGGAGTGAAAAGAGGCAAATTTATTTAGAAAAAAACGAATTTGAGGAAAGGTATTTAACAGAGGAAAGAGAAACACAGTGGAACTCTCAGGTCTGCAGAAGGGGCAAAACTATCAAAATGGAGTCATGCCTCTGGAATGTGTACCTTCTTCCCTTAATTATTCTTTGGCCCATCAGACTGTGTTTGGCTGATGTCACTATACTGAGGATAGCTTTTTGATTATCAGACCCTGGAGTCTTTTCTTTCTTGGGGCTGTCTGGAAATGTCCAGTTCGTCTTCCACCTCCCTCAGGTTAATCTTGCTTAGAATTGCCACCTGTATTCTAGAGTGTGGCTAGTGAATCCTCTTTGGACTATGCCTCCCCTGTCTCCACATCCTCCCAGTCTTCTAGGTTTCCTGTTTTCTATACTATCTTGACCCTAGAAGTTTCATCTCCCACAACTTATTAACGAGGTGACTTCTATGTAGCTCTAACCATCTCTCTACACGATGAGCAAAGTAATGTGACTAGCAAAGAGACATACAAAGGCACTTTTATAAAAAGGGCTTGAATGAAGAATTATGCATCTCTTGTTCAGTGTCTTGTGTTGACTGAGGAGTATTTCAACTGTTGCAATTGAAAGATAAGAGTCTAAGGCTGAGTGTTTGGTCAGGTAGTCTATATTTCACACTGCTCAGGATTGAAGCCCACTTGTAAGGTGCCTGAATGCTGTGGTAATCATGCCATCACCCTTCATTCCATCATGGGAACCCTTTCACAAGGCACCATCTTTACAGTTTTTCTTTACACCTTCTACCCTTGCTCTCTGGTCATGACTATATCCTCCTTGGAAAGCCCCTTTTCATTCAAACAGGTTTTGATCGTTGTCATTGCAAAATTGCATAATATTTAGTGTAAAAGCACATGTCGAACTAGACAAGGCCCCTTCTGCACCAATCATTCCATTGGTGTCACGCTTGTCAAAGGGAAGGAGGGACCATCCTCACTTAACCATGACCTGGGGTCTTTCTGAGTTTCCTGGAGTAACAAGTGCAAGGTTAGGCTTTCCTGAGATGTCACTGAAGTTCATAATCACTTAGAGACCCTTAGGAGAACACTGAGGGGCTCCCAGTTGGACTTTGTCCTCAGGGGACACTTGAGACTCAAACCTGCAGTGGATTTTCTCAGCCCTAGTTTAAGGTCAGAAATTAAAAAAAGAAAAGAACAGCCTTTTAGTCGACTTTAACTGGTGGGATCTGCTTTTCGTCCTCAATTTTCTAGATCTCTGAATGCATCAGGAAGTAGCCTTTACTGACTTAGCACATTGCAAATGGGACATAAGAAAGGGAGCATTTTCCACCAAGCAAATGAACATCCTGTTTCTGTCCCCAGTTTCTTGATATGCAAATGTGTCTCAGACAGCAATTCCTTTGCCCTAGCCTCTCAACTTCAGCTACAAGATAGACTACTCTTGTCGGCAACTCCTCAAGTGGAAGCATCTCGCCCCATGTGCTGTGGGTGCACAGTTAATGACCAAGGCTGGACTACCCCCTGTCACCTTGATCAGGAAAGTCAACCTTGTCATTAACATCTACTTAATGAAACTACATTCATAGTTGGAGTAACTGTCTTTGCATACTTGAATGCACTGCAAATAATGGTCTTAGAGTCTGAAAAAAAAAAACCAAGAATCAATGCCTACAGTCTTTGCCATTCACATGGCTCATCTTACCACGCCAATGACTTGTCATCCATCATCATGTTACTTTCCTGGCAACTGATGGATGAGAGGAGAGACTTTAGAGGGAATTCAAGAGCCAATCAGAGAGAGAAGAGAAGATGGCCTACATTCCCAGTGCCTCTTACTGTCTTTGAACCAAGACTGTTTGGGTGGAGCTCTCTGGGTATGTGGTGGGGCAGTGTAGACAATGGCATCTATGCATGGGTTCTGCTTGGTAGGGAGCAAAGCGAGAGGCATGCCCATGAATCAGGACAGAATCTAAGCCAATGAGGTGATTTTGCTCAAAACCTCTCCCCTTCCCTGCCCTCCCCCTACCCCCATCTCTTGGCTGGAATCCTCATAGACATTCAGACACATGAAGTAGACCTCCAAGATTAGGTATTGAACCCAGCTTCACCTAGCAGGTGCTGAACAGCATCCATGCTTCTCCAAAGCCCTCTCTCCCCAGTTTCAGCCAGTTTCTCCTTTGTGGACACATCTCCAGCATCCTCCTATTTCCATCTCAAGAGCTAACCTCTGTGGGCCCCCAGCCTCTGCAGGCTATGTCTTCCTCTGCCTCCTACCCTTCCTCTCCCATTCTGCTCCAACTTCTCATGGTTTCTCTTTCTGGATAGGACTTTGTAATTTATCCTAAAAAGGCTGAAGAAAGCTTTGCTTTGTACAGTTTATGACAGGTGAATTGTTAGAATATGCTTACCAGGGAATTTCAGCATCTTGGCTGAAAGCTGGGAAGCAGCAACTGAAATCCGGGGTGGGAGGCATGCTGTTCCTAACTTTATCTGGGGAGCCGCTGTCTAGCCCAGTTATTCCTCTTATAATATTCATGTTCTAATAAAATGTTCTGATCACCAAAATGATGCTGTTTTATAAGAAAAGGAAGACAGCTGGAGACCGGGGTTGTTTCTCCATCTTCTGGATGCCAGGGTGATGCCAACACAAATACAAAGTGTAATGCCAGTGATTCCGTCTTAAAAATCAAATGTCTCTACCAAGAAATGATCTGAGATAGTATCTCTTTGGGCACTGGAGAGAGTGAGGAGGCAGCCTCCAGCCTCCAGGACTGGGTCTGCCCTTGAAGTCCTGAGTGGCCTGTGTAAAGCATTTCTCTGAACTTCATTGTCCCCAGGCATGAGAAGGGGACAGGGGTCTCTGTGCCTCTGTTGCAGGGCAGAGTGAATGAGACAGCGAACGGGGAGATGTCTTTCACGACGTTCGCCTCAGAGTCTTTATTCAGTATTTCCCATGAAAATCTGAATCCTAGAGGGGCTCCCTGGCACCTTTGTCAAATGCTAGAGCAAGTGTTTTCACTCTATCAAAGACCTCTCTGCTTGCACTTCAGGGGGAGACTTGACACGGTCCCAGGAGATGTTTCTGTTTAGGTACAAGAAGGCATGGCGCCATCCCACCTGGTCTACCTTGCTGCCCTTCAACCTGTTCCCCAAAACCTCAGGACAGGATGGTTTTCCTTTACCTTTACACTATCACCAAATGGAGATGCCCCTCCCCCCCATCCTTGCCCCTCCCCTCCCCCTCCCTCCCCCTCTGGTCCTCCTCTCTTTCTCTGCCCTTTTCTCTTTCATGCACAGATAACATACTTCCAACTGCATGTACAAATTTTGCTGCTATCTGCTCTGTGCCACCAACCAGTCTCAAGGGCACAAGACAAACTTGGCAAACATACCCTGTTAAGGACATTCACAAGTTAGATGGTCTTTGTTGTACATGGCCTGTACCCATTTTATTAAGATGGCTCTGAAGGTTCTTCGCCTCGTTCTCATCTGGAAGAGCAGCCTGCCTGCCCCCACCTTGGGGGGATGCCAGCAGGGTTGCTTGGAGTTCACAGGGTGCTGGGTCCAGGCTGCAGCAGATCTGAGCTCTCACACCGCCCTTTAAAGATCACAGGTCAATTTTCCCCAGAACAGGGCTGGCTTCCCCAGAGGCCTCTAACATTCTCCACTGGAGAGTGTGTTACTGTTTTGGTTCTTGTTTTTGATGTTTTATTTTTTCATTTTCTAATGGAGGTCACGCTGTGTGCCAGCCCAGCTCACCAGGGAATTAGAGAACAGAGCCCCACCTTTGTGGGGTCAGCCCTTGATAGCTGAGCATCCATAAACATGGAAACAAAGATAGGACATCAGTGCTGTTCCTAGGAAGCACCAAAAAGGAAAGCTAAAGTGAAGCACTAGTAGGGGGACTGTGGAGGGGGGGAAGGGGGTGTAGTAGGGAGGGGAGGGGGGGTACACCATAGACCATGGTCACTGGAGGAAGCCACGCCCAGTGTTGCCAGGCTAGCGCCTTCCCCCACTCCCCAGGTTCTCCTCCTGTTGCATTAAACTCACAGTCACAATCTGCCTCAGGTTCTTACTATCCATAGGTGTGTAGTTAGGCTTCTGCTCTGTTTTAAACTTAGAAGTTTAAGATCTGGTTCTCATAAGAACATTTTCCTGGGACCTCATTGACATGATTCGCTGGAGGCAGGTTTTTCTGATCGGTTAAATTCCTGGTTTCACCTGGTAGATGTAATGGCCTCCTGACTCAGCTCTGGAGGAAGCTTTCATCCAGAGTGAGTCCTAACTTGACATGCAAAGACCTCTTTTTCTGCCACCAGGACTGCTGCCCGGACTCACAAACGGGCCTACACTGTGTGGTCAAAGGACAGGAACACGGTGACCAAGAGCCGGGTCCCAGGGCTCCAGAGATAGTTCAACCACATGTGAGCCGCGTGACATCAACATCTTCAAAATATCTTTAAGTCCTGTTGCATTTATTTAAACCATGGAGACAAAAGCTGCTTTATTAAAATGTTTTGGTAAGGGAAAATGATGATAAAGAATGTGCTCACTAACACTTTTTATTAACTCTCCCCTTTAGCACTCAACTTGAACTATTCCTCTTGTGTTGCCAGCAATAGTTTATAATAGCCTCCTTACCTAGCTGGGAGAGATGGACATATGAGCCACCATTGCGAAAGGAAGAGGAAAGCATTTCTCAGACAGAGGAACAACATTTGCAAAGCTTCTGTTATTCAAAGAGGCCTTGGGGATAGGACATCTATTCCAAACAACTGAAGTGAAATTGGGATTGGGAGACAAACGGGAGGAGTGAAAGCAAAGACAGAGACAGTGTAGTTGATTTAATGCATAGAATTTAGGATTTGGTCCTTTCCTCCAAGAGCAGTCAACATGGATAGAGCATCTTAATCAAGAGTATGGCATGATAAGGCTTGCAATTTTTAAAATTATGTTATTTATTTGTTTTGTTTTTATCTTATTTATGTTATTTATTTTATTTTATGTTTTTGATTTATTTTTTATTTATGTATACATATATATGTATATATATATTACATCATTGTCTACCCCGAGGTTCTCCCACCACCTTATCACATGTGAACCAACTTAGTCTCTTGTGCTCATCCCTCCCCCAATATTTCTCTTATTTATAAAACATCGTTCAGGCTATCCAGTGGACTGAGGGGTGGTAGACCAGGAAGTGCTTTCAATGGATGGTGGCTGCAGTCAGGGTGAGACCAGAAATCATTTCTGAGTGTCCCTTTGCCCAGATCTGGAGCTAAGTCATGCGACCCAGGAATGGCCAACCAGAACCTTTCAACGGGACTCTGATTCTTGAAGTGAAACAAAGGTGCTCAGTCCTATTATATAAAGCTGTGGGTGTCAAGAAAGGGTGGTATGGGGGTGCCCATGTCTCCCGGGGAGCACCAGCACCAGCTTCTCAGGAGTCAGCCCTTGAAGCAGATTTTTATTTTATTTCTTACTTCTGCTCAATCAGGTTCTCAGCATTCTGCTTCCATCAACCAGGGCAATTTTTGGTTGTTTTCAATAAAGACATTTTGGTGAAAATGTAATTTGTTATATTTTTAAATAGTTCCTCTAGGCAAAGCATATGGTCTAATCACCGTCCTTTACTCCCATCATGCAAAACATCAGCAAGTGTTGTGAGCTCACCTTCAAAGAAGATCTGACATCTTAAACACACCTCAGTGTGGACAAATTCACCACATCATCAATACACCGCTAAACTACTTCTATAAGCCTTCTATTGCCCGTATACTTCAATCTGCTCCTGTTTAAAGGAAAAAAATCAAAACTTGTCACTTCTTGGCTCAAAATCCCGTGATTCCTTCCCACTGCATTTTGTTATGTAATCTGTGCTGTATACTCTACAGTCATCTATGTACATGACATACATCGGATCTCTGCCTAAGTCTGTGAAGTAGTTCCTGCTATGATTGTTGAATCTTTCGCATAGTAGTCTGTAAATTACAATCTCAGAGACAAATCTGGCTCACTGGTTTTTTGAATAAAGTTTTATTGAAATGCAGTTAGACCATTGTTCGCATGTTACCAACTCATTGTCAGTTTTGCTATCACTAAGTTGAGTAGTTGCAAGAGATCGTGTTGTCTGCAAAGCCTCAAATATGGACTCATCTTGTGCTTTCCAGAACAAATTCATTCATCCCCACTGTGACACACAAAGATGTTCCTATCCCTGGACCTTTATATGTCCTTTTCCATGATGTGGCTTCTTATCATCACGTCAGTCTCACCTTTAATGTTACCCTTTTCAACCTGGTCTAATAAAAATGTAAACTAAAACCCTTCCCCACACCATTATTTATTTCAAAACACTACTACTGACTGATTTACTCACTTAATGCACTGATTACCCCATGGAATAGATGGCAAACTCTAGGAGAAAAAATTCTATTGTTTTATTTGCCTCTGCATCCCTAGAGCTAGTGCAATATATGGTACACAGGCACTCATTATTCTTTAAAGGAATGAATAAATAATTGAGAAGAACAAAGATATTTGTTCTCAAGGTGATTTCACTCCTACTGAGAAAATCAGCATTCCTGGAACTGTAAATACATCAGTTCTGACAGTTCTTCAAATACCAACTCTCAATTGCTTGCATTATCCTTTGCCCACTCCCACCATCTCTGTTTAGAAACTTCTTTTTTTAAATCCTATGATTTGTTTTTACTTAACAGCTTTCCTAGAACTGGAGGTTTCAGTGACAGTGGCATAAAACCATGCTCCCTAGAAACTGGGAGTCTAAAATAACTGTACCTGGAACAGAAAAGTGTTTAATTTGATAAAGGAGCAATTAAGTTATTAGATATGTAGTCCTCCTAGCAATAATGCATTGCATTACATTGTCATTTTAATGATTATAGCTATGTAGCATAAACTATATATGCATAACTCATTTGAACTATTTCTGGAAGTAAGTTGGCTAGGTGACAATACTCTAAGATTCTGGCATGCTCATCCAGCAATTCCATTTACAGCAATTTGTCCTAAAGAAACTATCATGGATGATCACTGAGACTCGGCTAATTTGTAAAGCTATAGGGGATAGTCAGTTTTAATGTTGGTCAGCTCACAAGTATAAAATTGTTTCATAGGTACAATTCCATTACTCATTACTTAATGCCTGAGGTTCACCCACTATCTCCCCTCCCGCTCTAACTCATCACTCCTCTCCACCCCCCAGTTGTTTAGTTTGGATCTTTATCTTGTTTTGATTTTCCCTCCTGGCCTTTTGTTTATTGTTCCTATGTCCCATATATTAGTGAAACCACTTGGTTTCTGTCTTTTTCTCTCTGACTTGTTTCTGCTAATACGATTTCTTCTAGGTACATCCATGTTATCTCAAATTCATCAGATTTGTCATCTTTAATTGATTATCATTACTAATTACTTCTAATGTAGCCATTAAAAAGCAATGGAGTCGAAGGATGGCAGGAAAAATATAAAACCTTAGTTAGTGGGAAAAACAATCATAGGACGGCATTTTTTTTTTTTTTTTGAGACTAGGTCTTGCTATTTTTGCCCGTGGAACCGCAGGCTCTCCTTGGCTGGGGTACCACAGAGTCAAGCAATCCCCAGCCTCAGCTTCCCAGGCAGCTGGGATTACAGGCGCACACCACCACGCCCAGTTGTTTCTTTTGGAACTAGGTCTCGCTATGGGCCCCGGGCAGGACTCGAACCGCAATCCCTAGCCCCAGCTGCTTCATAGGCTGAAGCTTACAGGCACGAGCCACCATGCCTGGCCAAAGACGGCTTTTAGAATACAGGGGCTTCCAAGAAGACACACTTATGTACTTTGCAGCAAAATGGATGGTGCTAGAAGGAATTATGCTAGCAGAAATAAGTCAGAAAGGAAAACAGAAACACTGAATGGTCTCACTTATATGAGGGATAAAGGGAAAACAAACAGACAAGACAAACTTGACACAAACTCTCAGCAAAACTGAAACACAGAGCATGAGAGGGGAGGGGGGAAGTTGGGAGTGGGAGGAGCACTAAAAACTAAGAGGATGGTTTAGGGGTGATAAGGTTATAGGAGAACCCCTGGGGTAGATAATGATGTAAAATAAAACAAATCATTAAAAAATAAATAAGTAAATAAATAAATAAATAAGTAAAGAGGAGCTTTTGAAAAATTTAAAGACATTTAAAAATGGAGAAAAGATATGCTGATATATGACAGAATGCTCATCATGAACCTCAGTGTACTGAGGTGATTTTTTTCCTTCCCCTTTGTCTTTTATTTGCTTATACTTTCTAAAAGTGTATGATGAACCTGCATTGCCCTTCCATAAAAGAAAAGCAGGTGCTTTCAGTTGCTACTTTGAAGTGTACCAACTCTGAGGCTCCATAAAGGGAAAACAAA
>PVHY01006679.1:15674-36989 GCA_004024945.1 Uropsilus gracilis
CCAACCCCCCTGCCCCCTCTGCCCCCTTCTCCTTTCCAAACCATATTAAAACTGCTAATACCTTCGTTTCTTGGCTTGGTCTACCAACGTCTGTTTTAGGAATCTTTCTTTTATCTTAATATTTTCAATAACTCTGGAAAGAAAACATGAAAAAACCATGCTATTTTGCAACTTGAGCCATGGAAGGGCTATGTTAACAGACTGTTAAGACCCAAGGAAACAGCTTGTTGAAATGAATGGAGGAAAGCAATTTGATATTTATTATGCAGATTTCCCTAAATATCTGACCCTATTCAGTTCTTAATAATCCATATTCATGAACTTCATACAGACACCCAGACAGCATCTGTATGCAGTAAGAACCACAGCAAGGATTTTAAATGACTATTCGCAATTTGCCTGGGAGAGCAACAGGTCACACCTGCAGATCCTTGGGATCCATCCTCATCTTCTGATTCTGCAGACCCTTAGTTCTCACACATCTTGGGCACGGAGATCTACTACGAGAATGAGAGACGCTGGGTCACGCAGACCCCAGGCTTCTGAATCACTTGGGAATCACTTGCAAGGCTAACTGCACTTTTGCAGAAGTTACTCAACCTCTTTAAGCCTCTATTTGCCCTTCTGAAAAGATGCAGATGACAGATTTGTTAGGAGGATTAAAGGAACATGTGTCCCAACTCCCTTCACAGAATGTGGCATCTAATAAGCATTTAATTTCACTAGTGATATAGGTGGCTTTAGTCCTTTGGCGCACAGAACTAAAGAAGGAGGGAAGAAAAGAAAGCCTTTCATCTCCCATTTTTTCCCCCACCAAGAATTAGTATATGGGCAGTTTCTCAGTTTTTTTTTTTTTTTTTAAACACTAGGTCTTGCTATATTGCCCAGTGTACTACAGATTCAAGCAGTTGCCCAGGGTACCATAGACACAAGCAATCTCCACCTTCCCAGGTAGCTGGGATTACAGGCACCCACTATGGCACCCAGCTGCTTTATTTGAGACCAGGTCTTGCTATGTTGCCTGGGGTAGTCTCAAACCCATGAACTCAAGTGATCCCTGGCCTCTTGCCTCCCAGTGCTTGGACAACAGGTGCACACCGCCACCAAATCTGCCTCTCAGGCTTCTTTGAAAGTTCCCTTCTAGCATCTACTTGACTTAACACACCCTTCGGGAGATCTGATAGAGCAGCCCAGAAAAAAGCACAGGTGTCATATAGATGTCACTTCATATGAGCCACGATGGGGTCGATGAATAGTCAGGGCCTTTGCATTTCTGTCTCTATCAGCCTCTATGACCAGCACCTGTGGTACTGAGCTTCCCCATAATTGCATACACCTAGCCCAGTGGGGGTGAGTGAAGAGGTTCAAGTGGTTGTTTCTGTGTTGGCTGTTTTGCCCTGTTCATCACTGAAAATTCAGTAAAGATAATTTCAAGGATGCAGACCCTCCTGAGCTGCTAGAGTTGATGATAAACCTCACTAGGATGGTTGCAAAGCAGCCACCCATTTCACTTTCTAACGGCCAGGTTACCTACAACCTACCTTTGCTAGTTCCTGTGTAGTTTGGCTTCGAGGCTACACATGAGCCTGATCGTTCATTCCAGAACAAAGGCAACAGACGGAAAACACATATGCCATATTTTGACCTTCTCAAAGTTTGGTATTTACGGTATCCTGACAGAAAACTCAGACTTTTCTCACTCTGTGACTGTTTTTTTCATTTTGGGAGGCTGCTTGCAAATTGTCCTCTTTGGCAATTTGCAGAGTCTATTTATCAGCCTGTTTGAACTGCAGGGCATCATGGAACTCACAGGTATGATTTACTGGTAGACCAGGAACGCCCTGGATAGAGTCTACGGATGCTTTGACCTTTAAACAATGGGATTTCTACTTTCAGCTGCCAGAATGAAAACCCAGGCCATCTTTATTGGGTAGGAAGATGAAGCAACTGTTACTGACTTAGATCAATTCCTTTTTTCCCTTGTGGAGACAAATAAATGGAGAAACCCTTTAAAAATAAGACAAAAGGTATTTCTGGAAAGATCCAGCTAGCTTACGGAGGCAAGATGTTAAGGTGAAACAGCAGGTTGTCCATGATGAGCTTTCTACTAGCCCTGCCTTCTCAAATGCACTTGGCAAAAAACCATTGATGCTGACTACAAATAATAGAAGGTTCTAGTTGCTGGCAGAAGTTAGTGCATCTGAGAGACTCTTGAATTTCCATGCATTTCACTTCCTATACTTTCTCTGGCAGTGATACTTCTGTTTCTACTACAATGTTAGAGAGACTGAATTCTTCTTAATAGGAAGGTGTGATTTCATTATCTATACAAGCCTTTTCAAACAGAAGTAACCTCACTCAATAATTCTTCCCTCGCAGAGAGAAGAAATGCTATTGCCAGCATTTCTTAGGTGAGCATATTCATTATGATAGGCACTGGGGAATTTTATTTGCAGTGTGTGGGGCCACTTTTCTCTTTAACCTCATGGTAAGATGTTTAAGCCTACACTGTGAGAGACTATATTATTTTGCTATACATATCAAGGCCTGCAGTGAATTGGAAAAGATGTAGACATAGCCTTAGTCTATGCTTGAGTTCGATGAAAATATAACTGAGTCTGAGGCAGTGTGAGGACCATTATGGAGAATTATAGGGACTATCATTACCCTGGGTGGGGGAGGGCGACTCCACCTTGTCAAGCAGACCTCAGAAGTTCTGTTCAGACAACCCACTGAGAGAGGAGGCTGCGGGGATAGTGATTCCACAGTGAACATGTTGTGAACACAAAGATAGTTGGACAGCTTTCAGTCCTTAACCCAGCTTTTAAGCTGCAAAGGTGCTTCCCTGGCATTCTGCTTTTGTAATTACTTTCTGGTTTTCTAAACTAATGAAGGAAGAGAGAGCTACAGATAAGCCATAGGAGGAAAGTAGTGAGGAACTGATTTGCATTTGACTTGAATAAATCATATGCTTTGGAAAGAATGTATGGCCCATTTCTGAACATTTCAAGCTATTAAAATGATTTTCTGTTCCCTGATTTCAAGCGATCCAACAGGCAGGATGTAATCAAGGGGAACATTCTGGGTAGTTGAGCAAAAGGCAGTTTAGGAATTTTTATTTTTAATTCCTTGAGCTAATTCATACAGCAGATAATCTGCCTATGGAAATTTGAGTGGTGCTTGGCTCGGACACATAGATTTCCCACATCCAAATCAAAATTTATTCTTCGCCAGGAATGTACACAGCATAGCTACATGAAGAAAGATTTCCATTCTATCTTGAAAATTCAACCTTTCTTAGCTACTGATTTTACTAAGAATTATTCATAATATTTCTAACTATAAATAACATGGCCTTCCTTTATTTGAGAGTGGTTGGAGGACTGGACTGGGAGGGATGTTCTCTGGTAATAAAATTGCCTTTTGCTTTAGTTTAATCAAAATGCTACTTTACACCCATGTGGGTAGAGTGCCTACCATTTATGACAAGTTCATTCAACTTGTGAGCATTGGCAGCATGGCAGACCTTAAAAATATTAAGGGAAAGAATACTTTGTGAACCAAAATTGCTTTTTTCTATTCATAGAATCTAGGGCCAGGGAAAGAAATATTGGCTCTTAAACTGAGAAATGTAAACATCATTGGCATTGGAACTCCTACATCTCAAGTAACTTTCCTGTGGAAAGATAGATTGGATGCTTTTGATGACAAATAGAAAGCCAGTCTCAAGAAAGATTTTTCAACAATTGGGAACATGCCCACAGCGGCTTCCACAGCCACAAACATTTAGGACAACAACCTAACAGACCGAGGCAGTATTTGACCTATTTGCTATTTATCTATGGCTTATTGGCATGAAGATCATGTAAAAAACCCAAGAAGTCTAAGATGGCGCCCTTCACTCCCCAGCACCGCCCACCCAGAACTGCTGATTCTTGGGTTCTGGGTTACAGGGCTGCTTCCTAGACATGGACATTGTCCACACCTAAATCATGAGCAAAGCTGGTCTCCACTTCCTTTCCCCAGAATTATGTCCCTCACCGTCATCCTTATCATCTGAATACACACCACACGCTGTATGGAAGCAACCTATGGGAGGTGTGACCTGGCCTAGCTGGGAGGTAGCCATCCCCACTGTTCCTGTCTCTGAGGAGACTGTACTGTCCATTCCCTGGATGGTGCTAACCAAAATCATCACCATAGAGGCAAAGAGGCTGAAAGCATCATCCAGTAGCTTGGCAGTGGGGTAAAGGTAGAGGGTGGGGGAGGGGGAGGCAGTTCACAGAAACCTTGAGCCTTCTCTATTCAGCTCCAATGTCTACTCTTGTGACACTGCCCTTCCATCCAGTGGGCTCTCATCCCTCAGGACCTGAGTGCTGTGTCACCCTCCCCTGCTGCAATGGTTCTGAGATGCAAGCTTGATAACTATTTGTTTGCCCTATTAACCTATTAACCAAGCTAGGGGCCAGAAAGGGAAGTCACCCACCATGTGTCACAGAATAGGAAGAGGAAGAATCAGAAAGACACATGGTCCTCCACGGGTTACAAATGGTGCTACAGGCTTGAAATGCAATCTCTTGTCTATAAGGTTTCTATCATGTTTTCTGGCACCCAGATAATACGCTACCCTTGAATGCCAAATAGAAGGGCCAGAGGGAAGTATCAGCACATCTGTGTTGTTTGCAAACCTTCCTGAGATGCATCTGCCCTCACCACTGATACCATCAGTCTTGGATGTCCAGCAGGAGACGCAAGCACAAGTGACATCAGCCAGGAAAACCCACCCAATCAAACCGATAAGAATCTAAAGGAGTGCCAGCCGGGGAAGAGGCTGAGGGAAGCCCAGATCTCAGGGTGGGGAGAGGGCAATCAGCGAGAGCTCCCTGGGCAAAGCCTTTCCTCAGAGAAGAATGTCTCTAGTGGTGAGATGGCCCACCAGCAGGTGGGCTGGAGGGAAGTTCTGTTGCCTCTGGAGTCCCTTTGGAATGGAGCCAAAATGTTTGAACTCTGAGGGGAAACTATCAAGGGTGGGTGATGTCACAGTGCATCCTGAGGAAAGCAGGAAGGATAATGCTTCCTACTGCTTGGCTCCAAAGTACACAAACTTGTTTTGGTATTAATTCCTTCTGCAGTTAGATGCTGTACTCTTCCAGGGGGTTACTTCTCACCAGAGAGACTCAGAGCTGGGAAGGAATGTGTGTGTATGAGCATGTGTGTAAATGTGTGAGTATGTGTGTGAGCATGTATGTGAATGTATGACTGTGTGTGTCCATGTGTGTATGTAAGTCTGGTGCCTGCTGAGTGAGTTCGAGAATCAACGTAGTTGGATTTCTAGGGTTTGTTATTGGTTTGGTTTTCTTTGACACTTTATTTTGTTTTTCTATAGTCCACATATAAGTGATACCATGTTGCACTGGTATCTGACTTATCTCACTAATATATGCTCTCTAAATCCATTCATGTGGTCACACATGGCAACTGAGAACCAGGTTTGAATTTCATTCCCATTTTGAGGATGATATGACTTCAGTATGATTAACTTGGTAGATTTACCCAAGGTCCCACAGGTAGGAAATATTGTAGGGGGCGGGGGCGGGGGGGGGCGGAGAGAAGGGGAAGGAGTTAGCAATGTGTCTGCCCTGAAAATGAAGTCCAAAATTCACCTGAAATAGTTTCTTATCCACACATAATATGCAGGGAAAGGATTCAAGTTGATCTAACTGGGGCTATTTCAAAACTGAAGTGTCAACTTTAAATTCTGGGTGTCTTGCTTTTTAAGACAAGTCTTTAAAATGGAGAAGTGATATAGCAGGAGAGAGCATGGTAAGGACTGAAGGAGAGGAAAATATTAAAGAACATTTATACTCATACATTCAAAATGTTTATTGGTCAACTAAATTGCCCCAACTGTGAATTATTGTGGCAAGATGATTAAACCATGATCTTGCTGGAGTAGTTCATACATGGGGAGCTATAATCACACAGCAGGGAAAAGGAGTAGCTTTATCATCCTGGTATCACTACTGGTATCACTGGTATCACTACTGCCTGGACCTGTCATAACATCCCTGAGTTAACATCCATACTCAGAAGAATGCCTTTATTGTCAGTATCTCATATAATGGACTAATCTAGTGAAATCAGAATTATTTACTCAGAATGGGGACAGTCAGCTTGTAGGATAGGAAAAAGTCATTCTCGGTTTGGACTAGATCCTTTTGGCAATCTCTTTCTCACACAACGATTTAAAGGTTTGACATTATGTTCTATTTCATTAATTAGAAAAATGGAAGCATTCACCCCAATTTTAGGACATGAACAATGGTAAAGACTGTCCAAGAGGATTAAAAATAAGCAGCATCAGAAAATCTCTCTTCTCATTAAAGTGAAAACACTTGAGTCATCCGAGTTTTTTAAGTAAGGAAGAGTCACACTGTCATACCAACAGAAGAGATCATGTGGATTTGGGCACAACGTGTGCCTTTACTTATGACGTTGATGCTTCATTGTAGTTCATGTGTTTTCAGTGTGTCTTTATATGTGCTTCCCAAACTTTACAAAATAAAATAAAATAAAAAACTCAGGCTGAAGTGTGGATTTTCTTAGCAAAAAATTAGGCAAGATCAGGACAGTTATATACAGGGCATTTTCAAGGACAAAAAGTACAGTTAAAGCAACACTCAGGCATTTCCAGGTATGCTGGGTCTCACCTTGAGGTGGGTTTTCCATCTCCTGAAGATGAACCTGGTTCGGGTTTTGATGATGTCATTCTCAGGAGGGCTTCATCAGGTTCTTTTCATTCCAGATACATTATTGTTGTGATGTAAACAGAACAGTGCCTTCACCTTCATGGTTTAGATTTGATTTTTGGAATCAGACCAATTTGTGTTTAATGTTCACCTCTGCCACCTGCTTATGTGAATTTAAGCTCATTATTTCACTTTTTTGCTTACTAAAAGCAAAAAAGGGGGAAATGATGAGAATTGAATGAGCGAAAGCCTTGTGGATGACTTGGAACCTCATATGTTTCGGTAGCTTTAGCATTTGGAAAAGATGGTGATGTTGTCTTGGTTTATTTGAAACAGCTACGGGGAGGCAATGATAGAGGCAGATATTTTGATGTGATCTTATTTCAAAGATCGAAATGGGAAATGACAGCTCAGTACACATTGAACTATGTGGATACAAAATAATGTCCTGGTTCTAACTCTTTACTTGACATTCATTACCCTCTCGTGCCCGCCCAGCCCAGCCCTTTTCCCTGACTTCAGCCAATTAGCTGAACCGCAGAGATGTACCCAGCAGTGGACCAAGACCCAGGGATGGAATGTGGGCTTCTCAAGCTGACAACCAGGTTTCAGTGGTCAGAAACCTTGGTCAGAACCAGGTCAGAGTTGGTGTGAATTGCCAGAAGTACCTTTGACCTTGTAAGGGTGCTTCTAAATTGCTCATTACAAAATTGCAATCAGTTCATGTTCTCAGGCTTGAGAACATGAAGAATGTTCCTTGGAGTTGAACCATTTGAGGAATGACTCCGAGCTTAGCTATTAACCCACTATCACTCCATCAGTTTCTCTCCTTTCCAAAATGGAGCTAATAATAATTGTCTCAAATTAGTCAGTGCCCGTGATGTACCAGGTACCATATCAAATGAGATTAAGTAATCTGGGTGTTAGATAATATCCAGGGCCTTTGAAAAGGAGACAGAGAAAAGCCAAGTTAACTTGGAAAGGTCACGGGGTTAATAAGTAGCCCATTTGAGATCTACTTTCAGAACCTCTGGGGATATTACTTCCAGCTCCAAATGAATTCTCAGAATTATTTCAAGGCTCATAGGGAATAACAGAAAGGGGCCAGGGGGAGGATTTAAAACAGAAAAACTTGAAGAGTTTTATGACTAAGCCATATTTATAGTTAAACAGTGGCCATGCATCTAGACAATCTTGGGATTCCTAGGGAGACAGAATTTTGTCTCAGGCCTGTTCTTTCCACCAGAGAAAGGGAAACTTGAAGGCATGTAACAACAGATGTTACTTACTCCATAGCGACAGTTCAGCTTACAAATTGAAAGTCAACAATGAGTAGAAGAAAAACATCCCAAGAAAACCCAATGTTTTTATAAGAACTCGGACTTTGATGCAAGAGAAACTTATTATTATTATCTAAATTACCTTTTAGTATTTTTTAAAAAAGTTTTGCCAGTATTTCTGCCTATATTTTAGTGATAAGGATGTGAGTAATGAAAAACTGATGACTGCATATTTGATCGCACAGTTTCAAATACTCAATGCTACTTTGTCGATTTGGAACAGTGCAAAAGTGACAAGGATATACAAAGAGATGTTGTTATGAGTGTTTCCACAGGAAACTAAAGACTCATCCTTTTGCACATTGTCCCACGTCAATAAGTAACATTCAGCTGGTTAAGTCATCATGCTTTTAGTCTCACTCTTTCTGAATGTTACTTCCCTTAGTGGATCTATAAATGGCACTCAAATTCTTAATCTGTTCAGTTCAGCACTCCCCAGAGAGTGTATGAGAGAAAGACAGACTATTCCCAATCACAGACCGTACGGCAATAAAGTTTGACTACTGCACCAACCAAAGCATGATAATGGTACCTGATACCGGGCATGAGTGCATATGCACAAACACACACGTGTACACACACACACACACACACACACACACCCATGCACACAGATAAACTCAAGAGAACAGCTAACAAATCGTTCAGGCTTGGATCACTCTGTACCACCCACTACATGGTCTTACCTTAGTTACAGATAATGAAGTTCAGATCCAAAGCCCATGTCCTTTTCATTGTCAGAGCACTGTGATGAGGCACCTCAAGACTCTTTTCTCACTGCTGTGCCTCTTAGAAGTTGTCAGCACCTAACATTTCTCATGGAGATGAGAAACCCCTCAGGAGAATCTGGCTCTTCTTTGCTTTTCCGGACACATTCACCACAGACAAAAGCCAGTGAGTTCTCAGCTTCACTCTAGTGAAACAACACTTTCTTTAACTGGTTCCCATGCCTACACACAGCAATCGCTCTTGCCAATGGTGACTGACAAAAGACAAGGACCAAGAAGAAATATCCTTCCTTCCCGCCCATCCACCTCTTTGTCTTTTGAGCAAATCTTTGTGAGCTTATTCAACACCATGGATCTCCACAAATCACAAAATAGCCCCCAATTTTTCACAACCTTATCACTGACCCAGAAGTTGGGTTTGCTTTGACCAAGACCTCCAAACTTACACCACTTGTCCAAGTGTGTTCTTCTTAAGTGTTAGGACTCTATTAGAACCACAGTAAAGACATTTCTGTGCAAACACACACCCTGTCTGACTATGTAATCTTACACCTCAGGCAAATAGCTTCTTGCCCAATATCATTTCACTTGGGTTTCAAGGAAGTGTGTGCCCCTAGGAGACTAGGACTGACCTCAGCAATGATTTCAAGGATAAAGTTTAGATGTTTGTTCAGAGAAGCTTATTTTGTTTTGTGGTTTACTTGTTTGCTTCTTCTAAGTTTTGTAAAGAGGACTCTGCTTCTTACTCAATGCCCATTCTTTCAATAACAGGCAGTCTTTTTGTTTAGAACTAGCTAGTCATGAAGTGTGGACATTTATAAGAAGTTGGGTGAATACCGAGACCTCTGATGAGACGAAGGCACTAGGAGAGAAAGAACTTTTAAGTATGGGAAGCAGTAGTGGAAGTTTTGTTGTGGTAACTATACATACTTTGACAACTTAATGAATACGTTCAGTAGAAAATTATTCTTACATTGAGGGAAAAGTTTCGAGATAGAGTTATAAGACTGGATGGTCCGTTGAGTTTAAAACTCAATTGTGAATGTCAGTGCATGTGAATGAGCTCCCATGCTATATGAAAGTAGCTAGAAAAGAAAAGCGTTGATGACAAAGTTCTAAAGCAAACCATTCTAAGGCTGAAAGGACAAGGAGGATCTGACAAAGGAGATCAAGAAGGAGAACTGCTTGAGGTAGAAGGAGGTAATCATGCAATGTGGAATGAAAATCTGAGAGGAAAATGGAGTGACTACTTGTGTCAGAGACTAATGATAGGTCAAGGGGAGCACTGAGATTTGAGTGTTGGGGATGCCATGGTCATGTCACTGTGACTTTAATGAAAGATGATTCAGTAGAATTTTTGAGATTAAGGCCTGATGAGACTAGGAAAAAGTGGGAACACAGCAAGAGGAAGAAGAGACTTAGGGATTTGTGTTGTCAAAATGAGTAGGAAACTGTGAAAGGAATACGAGGGTTATGATGGGTTTAGCTTCAAGAGTGTTTTTTGTTTGTTTTGTTTTGATATGGAAAATTTTACAATTCCTCATTAATGCTTTTAATTAAGTAAATTAATTTTAATTACTTTTTGTGTTACTTATATAAAAAGAAACTAGTTTTGCTAGACTTGAACGAGGTATTTTCTTCCATCTGGAGAGAATGTATACTAATCTTGCATCAATGTGTTTTTAATGTATTTGTGCTTTTAATGTATTTTTACTGCTAATCTCCACTTTCATCGATTTAGGTGAAAAGTAAATAATTGCATCCACTATTTTCTTCCTATCATAAATCAAACATTGTCTGTGTAATTATGTAAAACAATATGATGAAGTTATAAAAATATGAAATTCATGAAAATAACTTTTCAGTCAACATTAATTAACTGAAATAATTCTATCAAACTAAACATTAATCACAGTCTAATCCTAAACTACTTGTTCTCCTAGAACACTGCTGGGGTTCAATTTATGTTTAACACTTATTTCTTTAAAAATAAAATGAGGGGATGAGGGGATGAATGACTGAATAACATAACACTAAGAGACCTACTTTTATAACATTAATTATAATGTTAATTAAGAGTTATATATGTTAACACTTCCTTTTGAGTTAGAGCTTTTTATGAAGTTTTCTGCCTTCTGAAAATAGAAAATTAAATATAAAGAGAAAATTAAATATAAAATATATAAATTGAGGCTCTATAATCTGAAAAACATATCTGAATGAGTTAGATTTAGTTTTTCCATGCGTAACATATTTGTAGAGCTTTTACAGCATTGCTGAGGAGGTACATACATTGCTCTCAAGAGAATATATCTCAGACTTGGTTTCCCTACCTTCAACATTTGGGCAACACCTGAGGTTGACAATAAAACATGTTTCCAGACATTGCAAAACTTTTCCAAGGTGGTGCAAAATCACATGCCTCCACACCCCCCCCCATCCTCCCATCCCCCACGGTTAGGAACTACTGTCTTGAACACACGCACGCACACACAAAGCAGAGGAATTTTACACTTGGTTAAGGGAATCTATACTACATTACAAAGTCACTAAATATGTACCTACAATTTCTTTCATAAAATAAATGTAAATTATTTAAGTAAGGAGAAATCATATGTGTGTGTGTGTGTGTGTGTGTGTGTGTGTGTGTGTGTAGTCAATTAAAAGACCCGGTATCTATAACATTAACTCGAATATGACTCTGTAGCAAATTTAATGAAAAAATATATTTATAAAAAGACAGCTTGACTGAAGGAAAATAGGTGGAGAGAAGGCACATTTCCATGAAGGATTAAGTGAAAAAAACTGTTATTCAGAAAACGTCTCAAGACTGGCTCTTTAAAACGAGAGATAGCAGCGATTAAGGAGATGGGACGGTGGTATTCTATGGGAAAGAAATGTCTCTAGTCACTTTATTTAGCCACTCTGTGCCTCCCTCAATCCCTTCATATGTAAAAAGAAAGAAAATAAAATTACCCCTTTTGCATAGCTCTTTGTAACCTGAATTATATTTCTAAAGACAGTAACTTTTCTAAAGAAGCAAACTAAATTGTATTTTTAAAGCCTTTAAAACAATATCAGGCCATGATGTTTGGCATCTCAGTGTTGGCCAAATAAATGTCTGATAGAGACTATAAAGAGAGATGCTTTAAAGGTCAGTTAAGGTTTGTGGGTGTTGAAACGTCAAACAGAAATGGAAAGAGTTGGAGGAACTCGCCAGCTGAAGCAGTAAGCAGAGAAAACGTGTTGGGTAAGATACATCAGTATGCATAAGAGCCACTGGTCTTGGATAAAAACCATATAAAATGTTTTTTATGATAATCCGTATGTTTAACGAATAGACTTTTCAGTAATCTGAAACAGAAGAAAAATTGATTTTTTTTGTGTGTGTTATAATGGAAGATAATAGCCACCGTTTAGCATAGTTTATTTGAATCTGATTTTCCAAACTCAGTGAAAAGTTGTAAGTTGTTTTGTACAATCTCAGCCTCTGCTGAAACCACACCTAGACAGATCCAAATAAACTTCACAGGTACCATTTTTGCTGGTCTGAGGACTTCCTGTTATTCTAACTGCCTGGCTATCATAGGATACAGAGGAAGTGCCTGTAGTTCTTGCTACTAAATAGTGTGTTCCTCTCCCACTACTTATGAAAGCAAGTCCCACTACTTAAGATCTTAAAGCTTTTTGAGGTGTGTTGACTTATTTTCCCCAAACTGTGCCAATGTATATGACCTTAAAAGATTTCAGAATCTGGAATCAGAAATAAATCTGTAGTAAGCTGGTTAGCATATATTTTCTCTCAAACTAGTGATAATTATTTCAGTTTTTAAATCAAACAGTGGGACTTAGTAAGATTTTCTGCTTGTATCATTTTCCTCCTAAACTTGAATGAATAATTAATATTTTTGGTCAATGGTTATACATCCCCAAACACATACATCACCAAGCAAAGACCCTCTGAGAATTACCAAAATATCTGAGTTAAATTTTTGTTAGGGGAGGATTCACCTGAAAGTATGAATCTTCAAAAGGGCATTAGCACAAATAATCATTGCCTTAAGTTCATCACAACATTCCTCAGGTTGGCTTGGTCTCTGACTGAGTACGTCATCAGTTGTGATGTCATCACTACTGAGGAAGCCCTTCTTAAACTTAGATAAAATCATGTTTCCTCAGAGATATCCCAAGGTGCTCCTGAGCTCAAACTATCACCACATAGCAAGTCTTGTAGTACTCTCTGAAGAAAATAATACAACTTTCAATAGTTCTTTAGGCTAAAATATCACAAGATCCTAGTTGTTCTTTACCTTCCAACTTAGTGTTCACTTCTTCCAGTGAATATCTCCAGTGTTCTATTCTTCCTCATATATATATTCCTCATATATATGTACTATATATATATATATATATATATAGTGATTACTTAATCATTTTGAAAGTGTAAAGGGTAGGAACAAATGATACAGTGGATCACTATTATGTTGGACAGAAGTGTCAATCGGGTGGCTGGAATTCTGGCTCAGCTTACTTAAAAGCAGTCGTAGGTTGGTGAACTTTAATAATGGACTGTCTTAGAAAAATAAATAAATAAAAGACTGATTGGACGAGTTGGCCAAGTTCAATGGTGTAAATATTCCAATCAACTTATTGGCCATTTCAAGTCATTGACCTGCTGCTTCAGGATGTGGACTTGGTGGGAAGTATGAACAGCTGTCCTGTGTGTGATACACTTGTCTTATATTTGCTCTGTGTCCTGGTTGTTCTCTGAATGTCTTTCTGAACTCGTGGCATATATATGTAAATCTTACTTATTGAGGTACTGTTTCACCAGCTCAGAATTTATCGAGATTCCACTTGAAATTCCATTTCAAATTTTAATGGCATCAAATTTGACTCCCAAGCTACTATGAATTGGGGGAATCTTCCAAGTCAGAGAGAAAGACTCGAGCTTCTAATATTTGGGGCAGGAAAAAATTGGGGTTTCATGTCTGTATTGGAAACAAAGTTGGTCAGAGTGATCCACGAGGGTACAGCTCATTAAAATATGCATGCCACTGTGCTATTATTATGTGGCACTAAGCCTTACTTAAAGCTGTCATTGTTTTTACTGAAACAGAAAAGAAATTGGGTGTAAAGCTGCTGGCTTGTTAAGAAGGAAACTGCAAAAAAAAATACCTTCAGTTTTCAATGTTTCCATATAATTTAGTAAGCGTTTATTAAGTCCTTAACATACATTAAGGAAACTATGCATATTCAACTTAAAGCTCAACTAATGAATAAATTGTTTTCATGTTTAGCCTTTTTTTTCCTCTTGGATAGAGTCCTACTTTCTTAAAAACCATGGCTATGTTTGTTTTTGTTCCTTAGTAAATCCTTCTGCAGTAGTTACTCGTGAGTCACACTTCCCCAAGGGTATAATTTACACCCCTACTCTATTCATATTGAATGCAACTGGTTTGTGACAAACTGTTAGAAATGAACAGAAGTTTGGAGGAAAAATAAAACTGATTATTTGGCTTGATCGTGGACTCTAGGATGAAGAGAAGAATGGGTGGTTGAAGCTGGAGTGAAAAGCAGCATCTGGTAAGGTAGGTTCAAGAATTTCTATCATGCTTTGGCAGAATGAAAGGACTTTCATGGAAGGAATATGAAAAATTGATCAAAATTTGAGAAAATGTAGTCTGGCCATGGTTTGAAAATGGACTGACTCGAGAACAGATAGAAAGGGCTATAAGGGAACTACATGAACTGGGGGGCTAAAACACAGGGAATTGACTCTAAGGGTACTTGGGGGTCTGAGTTCACAGTAACTAGATTTATACTGGGGAGGGAGGTGGGAAAGAACAATTTTTGCATAGTTGCATGATGGAGAGATGTAGACAAGTCAAAAGTGATTCAAGGAAAGAATGGTAGAGGTACAGTCAATTCACCTGGGTGGGTAGCAAGAAATTTATGGTTTTATTGGTTTTCTAACTCAGAAGGGTGGTGGGTAGGAAAGATAGGATTAGAGATTTAAAGATAAGGAAAAGCATTTGAAATAATGACTGAAGGAGAGCTCAATACTGGAGTTGCATAGAAGACTCATTCTTAGTAACATTTCCTCAAGAACTTAATAAAGTATGCATATTTTGAAAGTGTTCCATGGGCTCCTGATAGGTCTTCTCACATTCCCATAAGGACTTGCTCCTCTAATTGCCAATGAAACCCAGCAAATAGAACTCTTTTCAATTTAACAATCTTAGCAAATGAACTTATTCCACTCTTGGTTGAGAGACTGACCTCAGATTGGCTCTTGTGACAAAAACAACAAAATTTCTACACAACATTTAGGCCAAACACCTTTTCTGGATAGCTCTTCCCCCCACCCAGCCCCAAGTAAAACTTTGACATCAAGGAGGACATCAAGGTCACACTGGCTGTGCAATGGACACTGGTCTTATGTGGAACTCTGAGATGTAGTCAAGGAACAGACTCAAGAGACGTTTGTCTCATTTGGGATAAATGTCTGATTCTGAGGTTATATCATGAAAAGTGCCAGGATTTTTCCTCTGTTTGATTCAGAAATTAAACCTAGAATCACTGCAAAAGCAAAGAGAGAAGATGATGCCCTGGTGGACAAGCATGGACCGCACAGAACCTCCAGAGTGTTGTCCTTTAGATATCTGCACATACAAAGTCAAGTTTATATCCAAAATCCTCAGCCAACCTACCAGTTATGACCTACGCAAGATGAGACCATCAAGAGATCTAAGGGCTAAGCAAACCCTTGATAGCCTAAAATAAAGTCATCCTTCTCCAACAGGTGTGGTTTTCAGTGCAGTAGAAGGTGTATATTAACTAGGAGGATAATTGCCTGTTTCCCATACAATGTGCTGATAGGTACTGTATAACAGCAATGCACTTTTGACACCTAATGCAATTGAAAAATGAGCCAGTCAGTCAATAATTTCTCAATAAATGATCAAAGTTGCCACATCAAAAATAAATGATTTTGTTCATTTGGAAACATAAATGCCATTTTTGAAGTTACCATGATAAAAATTTCTCGCTGAATGCCTATTATATGTAAGGGTTTTGGAAACCATATTTTGTAGAAATAGGCATCGCATATAAGGCAAGTAACAATGTCCACTAGCAATTTTTGAACAAGAGAATGCATTAGGGTTTAAAATATTAATAGAATCACCCCCAAGCCAAGTTCTCCTGATAAATAATGTCATCAGCCAGATTAGTATCAAAAGCTTCTAAGATCAATGACATACACTTTTCAGTGGATAGAGGTAAGACAGACTTTCTCAAAGAAACAAAACCAATTTTAACTAAGCACAGTGAATGCGACAAAGCACTTGAATAATTCCTCTAAGAAAGGAGCCACACAACTGGGTCATTTACAGGACATACACCAGCAGTGAGCCCTTTGCTGAGATCGCTGGGAAAGATAACTTAGTAAAATAAATGCCAAGTCATCCCAAATTGAGCAAGGTGAAAGGATTCTTGACCCAAGTTTGAATGAGCTAAAACCATCTTTTCTGTTTTCCAAAGTCACTGGTGCTACATTCCTATCATGTGTAACCTTGGGTAGGTTCATCTTGCCACATAAAATTTGCAGGTAGGAATAATAATAAATACTGTAGAAACAAAAACCACCCAAATACAAAGCAGGAACTGTCATGCGGGTGTTACTGCATCAAGAGGATCAGCCACCATTACTTTCATTTGACAGAAAATCAAAAGAAGTAGTCTTTTACTGAGAAAAGGGAAGGTTTGTGGTACACTTTGATGGGGGAGAACTGGCAGAGAAAACTAGAAGCAGGTTAACTTCAAGGGCACTCATTGTGCATTCTCTGGTTGGTCCCAAGTTAGAGGTAGATGAAATAATCAGGGAAACTGATGGTAGTGACCAAATCTTGACCACTATTGCAAAAATTGTCCTTTGTTTTTCGCAGCTGTTTGCTACAGAGGTCAGTGTTACAGAGTCAGATGTGGTCATTGTAGTGTCAGATCGTGGGTGTTGTATTTGTATATTTAGCCTCCCAGAGCTCAGAATGGCCATACTTGACAGAGGAAACAGCTGAACCTACAGTCTCCATATCACTTTGAAATTGAATCCTTTGTGAATATCTACAACCCCCCACCCCAACCCATAAGCTATTTGGAACTCTTTTAAGAGCCAAAAAAATGCATAATATCACTCCTTTTCACAGGATATATGGAAGCAACCCAAATGCCCCCAAATAGACAGTGGTACAAAAAGATGTTGTATATGTACATAATGGAATACTAATAATCAATCAAAAAGACAAACTTGTGTCATTTGTAGCAACATGGATGAAGCTAGAAAGAATCATGCTAGCAGAAACAAATCAGAAAGAAAAAGAGAAATGTGGGATGATCGCACTTATATGAGGGGGAAGGGAAAGCAAACAGACAAAAGAAAATTTAAAATGAACTCAACAAAATTGAAGCATGGGAGCATGAGAGGGGATAGGGGGGAAGCAGGAGTGGGGGGGCATAAAAGACTAAGAGGATGGTTCATGAGTGATAAGGTGGTGGGAGAACCCCAGGGTAGATAACGATGTAAAATAAAACAAATAAAAAAAGAAAGAAATCTAGCTATGTACTAGGTAAGATATTAAAACTGAACTGATATAATTATAATTGAATCTCTGATTTTTATTAACGGTACTGTAAGAAATCTCAATGGGAAGAGTTATCCTTGGAGAAATAACCTAACTTTGCAGTATGGAATCTTGAGGCTAATAGTTCCCACCGTCTCTCAGGATTGGAGAATGATGGCAAGTTGGATGCAAGTTGGATGTTCTTGGAAACATGGCATTTTATCCATTTGACTTTCAAGTGTTACCCCATTTTCACCATCCAAGATTGTTTTACATCTGGGGAGATGATATATAGTACATTTCAGCCTTGTCAACTCTACACATTCAAATGTTCTTTAGTCTCAGAAAAGCAGAATTAATACATTTTACCATCTGTCCATTTTTTCTGCTGGCTCCATTTCTCTGGCTCCATTTCTCTGATTGGCTACTACAGCAAGAGAATGGATAGTAATTTAAATAAATACTTAATAATATTGATAATTAATAAATAAATTGCCAGCCTGTTCTTTTGATCTAAATGTTGTTTTTATATCCAACACATATTTTCACTCATTGCCAATAGCTCAACTTCTTTCAACATCCCACAGCTTTCTTGAATCATGTTTTATTTCAGAGAGATTTATTTGCAATTTCCACCTTTTTTCTTCTCCTTTCTTCTCCTCTCTCCACACCAATACTGCACAAACATATTGTTCTTCCTGCTTTCTGCCTTGAGTGTCAAAATAAAGTGTCTTGGTCAAAATATTTGATTGAGTCAGTTGTTCCATACAGACACTTCTTGAAGGCTACTTTTATTTTATTTTCACTATGATTTTTTCCAAAACCTTAAGTAAATGCAAATGTTACTATTTTATTTCTCTTTAGGCTGGGAAGTCTGGAAAATATAGCAGAAGCTTCAGAAAACACGTCTGTCTGGAGCACAAGAGAAGTTATGGAAGAAAATCTGAGTCACGAGCTGTTGCGTCAATACCCAGATCTCTATTTTCTCCATGTTTACAGGATAGTTGTTTGTAAGAATACTTCATGTCTTTCACCTTTCCTCCATTCACAGTTAATTGCTCTTTGTGTTTTTCCTTTTTAACTACCCTTTGCGAAACATGTTCTTCCATTTTGTTTGTTATCAATAATAAGGCTGCCTGCTAACTACAGCTCAACCAATTCTGGTAGTTATGGCAAATTACAGAAGAACACTTAAGTTATGTCTTCTGAAAGGAACAAACGATGCAAAAACTCCATAGAAAAATAAATGTATCCATCAAGTATTACCTTACCATTCCATGATGATTTTGCTCTTTGTATTGCTTGCATCTGACGAATGGTATCTTTTAGTATCTTATGATAAATAGGTGATCTAGTACATAAGTGAATTCCTGATTTCTTTGTGAAATTTTAGCAAATTAATCAATTTTGAGAAGGGCATCCTGGGAATCTTTGATTTAGAGCCAGTTGGTCAGAAGCACAGATAGTAATTAGACTTAGAAAGTGCATCTGAAACTTGAGGAGTGTGTGTGTGTGTGTGTGTGTGTGTGTGTGTGTGTGTTTGGGGTGCTGTCAAGGGACTTTCCTCACTGTAGCCATCTGGTTCATGTGGTAGCTACTGGGCTTGCCACCAGTATCTAAAGTGAGGTTCAGTTTTGGGAGATTGAGCACCTAACCTATGAAATTCAATTCTATCTCCAGGCCTAGAGTGTGAGAAGTAAGTTGAATTCCTGAACTCTGTTGATATCTGAGACTTTCTTGCTTGTACTGAAAGCCTTACACACCCATGATGGGATTGAGGTGCTGATAACAATATACACGAATTTTTATTACATATTATTCCATAAACTAAATATACAGGCTGCAGGGAATAAGCACATCATTGGAAGATGTTATTTAAGTTATGTTGGGCCATAACATTAAGCTGGACCTAAAATGGCAGCAACTTCTCTCTGCCTGGCAAAGATTTTTGAGTCTTATTTAAAAGCCACGTATTTCCTAAAGAATATTTCTGAGTAATGCTTTGGTTACCTTTCTGACAATTGAATCAAACAAATTAGATGACATTATTATGTCTGCTGGGTAAACAACCCATTTTATCGTTGCCAATTGTACCCAAGCATCCTTGCTGTCAATTGTCCGGGCAAGCATCAGGCTCACCAATTCGTGTAGGTTCTTAATTGGCTTTAGCAGTTACACAGACACACCAGGCAGGGTGAGGGGCATGGCACAGCCCCCGTCCCCCTGTCCTCCTCTCCCTTCCCCTGGAGTCTTCACACACACACACACACACACACACACACTCCCTCTCTCTCTGGCATTGTCTTATACTCTTTCATCTCATGCTCGCTGGTGCATACATTCTCAGGCTCTCTGTACCGCTTTACCCCCTCTTTACCAGGTGTGCACATTTACATATGGGGACACATTCATGGGGAAGACACAATACCCCAGGTGCTGGTTATGCAGGCCAAAGGGGGGAAGAAGCCTGACTCTCTCGCCCTATAGTATCAGATGCTCAAATATACATTCTCTCTCTGACAAAGTCAGAAACATTATACTCTACTTAGACATTCCTGATGACTTAGGTGATAAGTTATCAATTATTGGGGAGAAAACAGAGACAGATCATTTAAAATGACCACTATAGGCTTTTCAGTGTCTTCAGCCCCAGAATCTACTAAATGCACCCAATGAACTATGTACTAACTCAGTCTGTAAGGAGTACTATGCACTAAATCAGGTTCAAAATGTAGCACAGAAAAGTACCTGGGCAGAAAAGGTCCAAGGGTTTCTCTTTGACCCAAATAGTATGTGCAATTTTATCCGGCCAAAGTGTAACAAAGATGAGCTGTTTTCTCCAAGCAAATGGTTTGTGAGACAGCACACAGTGTTTTGAGGTAGACTTGCCTCTTTATCTTAGAGCTTTCAAGCCTGCAGAATTTGCTTTCAACAGCAAAAGAAAAACGCAGAACAATTACGCCATTCAACTCTGAAATCACTGCACTTAGTCTTTCTACCACTGACCCTTCTGACAAAAGCAGAAACAGCAGGTTCTGCCTAGATTGAGTTGCCCTGTTTAACCAGCACAAATACTTTGGCAGGGCGATAAGTAAGTGATTAAATCCGAGGTGGAACCTGAAAAAAACAAATGCATGAACAAATGATTAAACAGCTTTTCTGAGGTGCAAGGAGACAGCAAAGACTGAACCAAAGTGGGTACCCCCAGTTCTCCCAGACGTCTTTGCTCAAGCACCAGCAAATCAGGGCTGGATGGGAAAAGGGGGGAGCAGCCGCTGTGGGGTGATGAAGCGCTAGCTCGAGGATCATATTCTGCCTCTATCTTGAGGCTGCGGTAACTAGAGACGCTTGGCAGAGTTAGTCAGCAAAAGGTTGTGTGTTCACTGTAAATACTGGAATAACAGCTTTGAATCTCTTTGTCTACATATAGATTTGGTAAACAGAGGTAGGGTAACCTTTGGCGAAAAAAGGTTACATGCAGCTGTTAAATCTAGTTGATAGCTAAATATTTTCCCTTTTTCCTAGTGAGTTAAGCTATTTTACCAGCATGGCCTCATGTTCTGGGTTGCATGCACAAGGACAGAAGCCCCGCCGTTTAAGCTTATGTAGAAAGTGTCCCCGTCGCCGGGCAAGGTGGCACGTGCCTGTAAGCGCCAGCCTATAGAGCATGGCTGGGACTGGGGATCGCGGTTCCAGTCCCACTGGAGCAACACAGCAAGACCTAGTTCCACGTCCTAGCTGGGCGTGGTGGTGTGTGCTTGTAATCCCAGCTACCTGGGAAGATGAGGCTGGGGATTGCTTGAGTCTGTGGTACCCTGGGCAACAAGAGCCTGCAGTTCCATGGGCAAAAATAGCGAGACCTTTTCTCAAAAAAGAA